>JANHFO010002579.1:47794-57799 GCA_032468095.1 Pareas carinatus
CTATGTTTTTTATCTGCCTGTAAGCCGCCCTGAGTCCTTCGGGAGAAGGGCGGGGTATAAATAAAATTATTTATTTAAAATTATTTATAATCTCTAAACAAGGTATCAAGTGCAAATATAAACCAGTCAATAAAAGTTCTTGTGTTCTGTATCTAAAAGCCTATGTGAATAGCATATGAAATGTTGTAATATAAATGGTGCTTAAAAGGAATTTATCACTTTTATGCAGGATTCTTTATTCTGTATGCATAAATAAATAAATATTAATATCTACGGGAACTATACAAGATTTCCCATTGGATTCAGCTTTGTGTCTAGAATTTCAGCTAAATTGAAATTCAAAGTAGTTGCTGAATGCAGCAAGCCCTGTTTAATAAGGATTTGTATTTTGTGAGTCACAATGTGCCAGGGATAGCATTTTCCAAATTCTGTTCCCTAAGAACTTAAACAAGCCAAGAGTAATGGTTGTAAGAACCCTGCAATTTAGCTTCAGCTGGCACCAATCCATTTTTTCCAGCTTTGTTTCCTCTAAGGCTTTATTAGCTACTGAACATTCATAAGCTTACTTCTGTTTTGACAAAGCAGCAAATCTCTGCTTGCCACACGTTATGCACATACCTTCCTTCTCCTCCTTCTCTGCCACAAATAGGTGTGAAATTTAAACCTTTTAACTCAGGCAGATTCCAGACCAATTTATATGACACTTTAGAAAAATCAATTTCAGTGGTCAGACTATGAAGGTCAATGGAGATTACATATCATGGAAAAAGTAACAGGAATGTAAGAGTAAAGGAAGATCAGCTCTCCAGAGCAATTATGGAAATGTGACACTAACAGAGGCAATTCTTGAGTAGTCTTACTTCAGATAAACAGAGGGTCCGCCTACATCGCTAAAACAGTTGAACAGGAAAAAACAGGGTATGTTTTTTGCAGATTTTTTCCTTTGCATTTTTCTGCGGGTTTTCTACTGTAGCTTCATTGTATTGAAAAACTAAGCTGGAAGTGATAGCCTTTTCACATTCTCCAGAAAATTTGTAGGAAGTGAAACTGAATAGACAATTTCTCCAAATTTCTAAGAAAGCATAGTTTTGAGACAGGTTTCTTAGGCAAGTTTCTAAGAACTTGTCCAACCATTTGCAAAAGGCAAAAAGTCTCAATGTAAGAGGGACAATAGTATTTCTATTAAAAAAGGTCCCTGGGAGGAGTTCCGTCCTGATGGCTTCTCTGGGAGTTTAAAGGAAGTGTGGGTAGCCAGGGAGAAGATACAGTGAAAGACATAACTTCCTGTATCACTACATTTTGCACCAGCTGAAGCTTTTGGATAATCTTCAAGGGCAGCTCCATGTACGGCAGATTACAGAAATCCCAATGGGAGATAACTAGACATAACTGGCATAACTGGCACACAATGGAAATCTCTGGTTATGTCCTAAACTAGGGCTTCCTAAAGAAATAGTTCAGAACTCTTCTGTTTTCTGTGAAGTTTTGCAGGCATCTGCTATCTGCTGAGGATGATGGGAAGCCATATCTCTCATGCTTTCCTAAGAGACACCCCTCCTAACTTCTGTCTGTGCATTTAGCTACATACTACCATTCCCCATTTGTGCTTTGATTCCTGAATCTTTCTTCTTTTTCTTTTGTTCAAAAGAGCTAAATGAAGCATTGCAGATGAGATAAAAGTAAGATGCAAGTCAGCATATTTAGTAAGAAAAAATATAAACATGACCACAGGTCTAGTGCAAGCATATATTTTGGATTAATTCTAGGCCCAGATATAAATTTCATGCATTTTCGGTTATCCAACCCATTGTAAAACTTAATCTCAGACAGTTTGTTAAAGATTTGCAAAGGTGGTAGATTATGGACATTTCATTACATCATGTGCTTTACCTGCTATCAGCAGGCTGGAGTGTTTACTACAACACATAATATAAACACCCTTATTCAGATCCTGGAAAGCACATAAGAACATGCAAGTAAAGAACAGGTTGGATAGAATTGGGCCTAGCACACAAGCCTGTTTTACCCCATTGGAAATGGCAAATGCACTGGGCAAAAATCCATAAATGGTTAGAAGAAATATTGGGTACAGAAATTGAGCCTAATCTGGAAACCTTTCTGCTAGGCATATTTAAAGAGAAGGGTAATAAACAAGACAAATACATAACCTTGCATATATTGATAACAGCCAGAATAATTTTTGCTAAGAACTGGAAAAACAAACACTTACCACAAGAACAAGAAATTATAAAGAAAATATTGGACTGTGCAGAACTAGATAGACTCACAATGAGGCTAAAGAACCAAGAAGAAACAAGACTATTACCAGACCTGGATGAGATTTTATAAATGGTTAGAAAACAAACAAGGATGTAGAAATGAAAGATACAGCAAGTAATTGATTGACGAATATACCCAAAAAACTACTAAGAATACAAAATTCATTTACGTGTTTAGGGGGAAAAAGAAGACAGAGAGGACAGAGAAGAAAACTAGAAGGAAAGAATGTAAGAAAGAGGTAGGAAAGGGAAGAATAAGAGAAACGAAAGATAAGAAAGAGAGAATGAGAGAAAAAGAGAGAGTAGAATGTAGAAGTTGTTAGAGGACGTAGAGAAGCGAAGAAGAGTGAAAGTAGGTAGGAGAAAGAAGGAAGCACAAAATAAGAATGAAAAATGGCTAAAACCAGAAAGAAACAAAGCCTAAATAGGGCAAGGCCACCAAAGAATGAGAGGAATAAGAAGGGTAGATACAGAAAGAATGAAGGGGGCAAGAAAGTTAGATATAATAAAACAAAAAATGAGTCACAAATTAGATGGAAGGAAGGACAGAGATAAACCCGAGTGACCAAGAAAAGACCAACCAATAAGAGTGGAATAGAGGAAGAGGTTTTAAGGAAGGATAAGGAAGAAGAATAGGAAAGATTAGGAAAGGGGAAAGAAGAAAAGAAGAATGGAAGATAGAATAAGAAGGATAGATAGATAATATACAAGGATAGTAAAAATAAGTAGGTGAAATTAAAAAAACCAAAAGATTAATAACAAGAAAAGAAAAGGAGGAAACAAAAGGAAGTAAAAGATAGAATAAAGGAAAGAAAGAAATAGATGGTTAAAGAGGAAAGAAGTAAGGACTAGAAAGAAAGAAGGTATATTTTATAACTATTATAAGAAAAGTTAAAAGTAAATGGAAAAAACATTAACTTGATTTTCGTAAGATCCAAATCATGTGACTGTTTATAAGAGACGGGGAGTTCTGATTGAGACCAATAATATGGAAAAGTCGGTGAATTGAATTGAAACCAAAGTAAAAAAGAATGTGTTTAAAAATGGTAAACAAATGTTACAAAATGTATATAAAGGACTTGGATATAGAGAAGGATTGGAAGTTAAAGATCAACAAATGAAGGGACGGGAGGGGGAATGGGTATGTATGTAAATATTGTATGAATGTAAATGTTGTTTTTAAATTTGAAAGTAATAAAGTTTATTAAATAAAAGGAAATGGCAAATGCAGATGCTGTATCATTATTGTAAATAACTTGTCATCATAGAGTAGCTGAAACAATTTCAAAAATTTTCTTGGACATTCCTAACATCTCAGGATGGTCCAGAGTGTTTCCCTATTTACAGTGTCAAATGCCTTTTTCAGGCCAATAAAGACAGGAAAATGGCTTGGTCTGCTCAATGCACTTCTCTTGAATGTGCCTCATGCCAATCATATCTGCTATACTCTGTTGTGGCTAAAAACTGTACTATGCCTCTGGGAAATTCCTTTCCAAGACAATAACAAGTCTGTTTAGGAGAATGAAGGCAAAGATCTTGCCCGCAATGAACAGCGGTGAGATACTTCTGTAGTTTCTGCAATCTCATTTGCTTTCCATGTCTTTATAGAGAACCCCAATAAGGATATCTTGGAAGTCACCAGGCATCTCTACTGTGGACCAAATGACTTCCAAGGTGTCTTCAGACGCTCGTAAGATATTTGGGTTCAGTGGTTTGTAGCTCTCGGCAGGAATGCCATCCTGCTTTATTGCTTTATTTGAATTCATCTAGAGGTCCCATTCTTATCTCATTGTTTCTGCCTGTACTTAGGTGCCAAGTCCTCTGCATTCTCTTTCAAATCGGACAACAAGTCCAAACGAAAAGGAACAAAGTTATTTATTAAGATTCTATTGAGCTACAGGACAGAACACATGCTAATATGTGCAATGCCAAAACTGGGCATCTTGGGAGTTCACATGCAGTTCAGATGTTGGCCTATTCAGGTCACGCCTCTTGATCCAGTCATCTCCCAGGTAATTATCACGACAGTCTCACTGTGTGTCACATGGGCAGCCATATTTGGTAAGCCCTCCTAAACAAGCTAACTTTCCCATGTGTTGGAATAGCCCAACCCCCCCCCAAACTCCTGAGATTGACAAATTCCTACTGAACATTAGCCTGGCTCTTTTCTAATAGAGAGAATGAGAAGAAGGAATTTGACATTAGAACTGCAAATGCTTAAACTTGCCTTTTTTAGAGACATATGATGGATTGTTCTGCCAGACTGCATAGATCTTGCTTTTGGCCTGAAGGGCTGGTGAAATGGACTCATGGTTTTCAGCAAACCAGTCTTGATGTGGCCTGATTTTCAGTCTGAGTACAATTGTTGCGCTCTGAGTAATGACATCTTTAAGCTGCATCCACTTTTTAGAATATGTTCTTACAAATGGTAAATTGTCACAGAGTTTTTCATTAACTACATCTTGGAAGTGTTGGACTTGGTCTGGGCCTTGTATCTGCCAATGTTGAATGACTTTCTAATAGTCCTTGGTTGCTTGGTTGATTTTGATATAAAGGGGCTATGTTTAGGACCAACTGGACCAGCCTCTGCACTCAGCACCTCACATGGTACTCAGCACTCAGCACCTCACATGGTAAAGGTGATGATGATATCTTTAAGATTGCACTGATATACTATAATATAGTAGGTGCCAACGATTGGATCAGGAATGCATCCAGTTTTGTATTTGTTTGCATTTCTGAACATTGTGTTAGTAATGCACAAGTTGTGCTCAACATATTTGCTCAGAAGCAGCAGATAGTTGCTATTTACTTTCCCCACCTAATGTTTCCCAAGGACTCCATCTCAGTTGTCATTGTCTATCCTCATTGTCTAGCCTCATCTTAGCACTGAAGTTGCCCAGAATGACATGTTTTCACTATTAGAAGTTATTCAAATAATCTGGTTTATATTCTCATAGAAACCTTCCTTATCTTCATCTGGATTTATGAAGTTGGTCCATGGGAGCTGACAATGGTGACATACAGGCACTTGCTGATAGGAATGTGGAACATCATGTGTTCATTTATTTCAAAACAAAGATGGGGACAACATCACTGGAATGATTGACCACCATATGCTTTGCCAGTAGCATACTGAAATCCGGAAGAGATCTCAAGATCAAACTGCAAAGATGCTGTGAAAGAAACCCTATGTCAGTCAAAGCAACTACAAACTATGGCTGCTGACAGGATCCACTGATGAGACCTATGCTGTGAAGTCTCCAGTGTCTTTGAAGACAGGCAGTGCCCCGAACTGATAGAAAACCATAAGTAGTCTCAAAGAATAAACCCCACAGATACCATAACCATGGACTTCTAATGCTCTTATTGTGTTAGATTCTCTGCTTCCAGACTGGGATTGCAGAGCAACCTCTGTGTACACAGATGAACTACCAAACCATATTTTCTTCAAACTCAAAAGACTACCATATGGGTATATGGTAGTATTTCACATATGTACTTTTCATGCAGAAAAGGTCAGATACTACCAGTCTTTACTTACAACCACAGTCATATCAAGCCAATTTTGGCAGGTTGGTAATTTCACTCCAAACCTAGTCCTCATTTAATTAAAGATTGCAATAGACCTACTGATATCAGTGGAATATATTGCAAATTACTATTAATGATTACAGTGGTCTTATTGTAGCTACATCTAAATCTGAACTCAACCTATAATTTTGAAGTTGTTACCCCAGTAGTGCATAATAGAAATTGTGCTATTAATTGCAGACATAATCTTCTAGAACATTTTTTGAAAGAAGAATTTGAGGAGGATTTTGTCTATCAGCTACAGTATGGATCACTATAGATTACAAGACTTTACAAATCTAAAAGGCTGCTTCATAAACAGCAAGAGTTCTTCCGTCAACAAGCTGCCATTTTGACAGGTCTTTACACCACCACAAATCTTGTCTTCAAGACACTATAAGGAAAATATTTATGTCAGTTCCATAGCATTATTAAAATACCCGGTCTTTTCAGTAAAGTCACCTTTTGGGATCATAATTGTGAATCCAAAAGTGAATGAATCATCTCTCATATTTTAACTATTTTAACCTCCCTACATATAAGTTCTCTTTTATCAACAGAACAATGGTTTCTGCGGAAAGAGTCTCATGTATATATGATAACCAATAAAATTCCAAGATACAGAAACTACAATGCAGTATTTCAGGAGGAATAGAAGGATTAAAAAGAAAGATACTTATCTAGAATTATATACTCAATATCATTTTGATATTCTCAGATGCTAGGGGTGTGCGCATGTATGTATGTTTAAACTTTTTTTTATAATGAAGTAAGGGGACACAGTGGCCAAGCAGGAAAACACTGGGTTTGTTGGTCGCAAGATTGGCAGTTTGAGACCCAAGTACCATCTGATGGGATGCACTCCAGTCAGGGCTGGTCGAGGAGTGGTGTGAATGGTGCGACTGCACAAGGCCCTGTACTCGGTGCAAAATGTCTTGTGCAGAGTCTTAGGCCTCACGAGGTCTTGTGTGCGATCTTAGGCCCTGCGAGTCCTTAGGCCCAGCATGAGACATTTTGTACCGGGCCCTGCTTATTCTTGAGTTGGCCCTGATTCCAGTCCTTGTCCCAATTTCTATCAACCTAGCAGTTTGAAAGCATGCAAATACAAGTAGATGAATAGATGAATTCCCACTTTGGTGGGAAGATAACAGCATTCTCTGTGTCTTCAGCATGCACTCATGCTGGCCACATGACCATTGAAGCATCTTTGGACAATTCTGGCTCTTTGATTGTGAATCGAAGATGAGCACTGCCACCTAAAGTTGGACACAACTGGATAGGGAAAACCTTCACCTTTTTACTTTTTTTTTACAAAGTGGCTTTGAAAATGTGAAAATGTCAAAAAACAATGGTCCACTTACATGTATTTCCTTACTTCTGATCTGTAATTATAACTGAAGAGGGGAAAACACTTCGCTTGCTTTAGAGAATTTCAGCACATACTTAACATTCTCCACACACTCTTTAATATTCTCCCACCAAAACTGCCCCTAAGCATTTAATTTCATCTAATAATAACCTGATTGTCTCCATATGATAAAGCACAGAAACAAAAATAATGTAAATGAACAAATCCAGATTCCATAGAATAGCTCGCTATTTGTTTCTTCAAAAGCAGAAAAACGGGAAGGGGAAGATTAAAGAATAAATGAGCTTTAATAGTGAGACCTGCGTACAAGTGTCACAGCACAAATGTTTTAGTCTTTAAAAAGAGGAAAGAAAAGCTTTGACAATGATTCAATCCAAAATTCACTGACCTCCATAAAATTTTCTTTAAAAAATTATTGAACTAACATTCTTATTCAAATATGAACATAATAAATTAGAGGAAAAAATCATGTATAACATTTATCACGTGAAGTCTACTGTGAAGTCTAATATTTAAAAAACATATCTTTCAAGCCATTAATACTTTTGTCTGCAAATCACTGAAGTAATAAAGGACAATGTGGGAAGTAGACAAATAGTCTTCCTTTTAAACATTTACATAGGAAATATAAAAACTATTACTTTTTAAGCAAAGCAACTGGGGTGAGACATTAACCAAGAAAACAGTATTCTGACTATATGGGAATTCTGGAAATTGCTATACAACACATCCCAAAGTTACCATATCAGGCAAATATGATCCAGCTACATTGATGAAAAAACATGGTTTAAGAGGCAGTGTACAATTACATCCAAATGAAATTCTAAATAATTATTCTATCATCAATAGACAGCAAGTTCATAAATAAAATTTTAATAGCCATACTTACTCTTTCTTTGTCATGATGTAGCCATATTCTTCCACTTTGAAAGACTTTGCATCTAACTTTAGGTCTTCTCTAATCTTTTCTTGAGTTCTTTCATAGGCACTTTCATCTTGAAGCCACATATTCTTAATCCAGCCATGAAGTTCACTTAGCTCCTTGAAGCTGGGTTCCAACTCTGCTTTTTTTTCAGCAATTAGTTCTCTTGAGAAGGTTTCACTCTTCACATTTTCAATCCCAGGCTTGACTTCTTCAGATGAAGAAGAGAAGTCTAAATCGTCTGATTTCTTCATTTCTGTTTTAAAGGATTCTTTAGAGAAATATGAGCTTGGTAGATTTTCAATGACCATATTTTTACTCAAGAAATCTGGTACCTTTGAATCTAGATGGTCCTCCTATAAACAAGGCAACAAATACTCTAGTTTATTATAGTTTCTTGTGTGTAATTTTTCAGTTCAGCTTTATAGTATAGAGTTCACATAAAGCTTATGCTATATGAATTACTTTAGCAGTTTTTATGTTTGCAATAGTGGTGAATATCTGTAGCTCGGAAGGAGTTTGAGAGGGGAGGTTCATTCTCTGAGCTTGTGGGTTGGTTTCTGAAAATTTTGTTACCAGGCTAGGTAACATCTTCAGTGGACTTTATAAGGGTTTGGTGTGGTCAGTAGATGTTGTGATGAGCTGGTCAACTTGAGGGAAGGTATTGTGAGGGGACAGGGGTGAGTCGCATATGGAGATGGACTTGTGATGGAATTTGTGATAAGGAGATCAGGTAAGGATCATTGAGAGATTAAGTTGAGGGGTTGTGGGCTGGTTGAAGGTTGATGCTGTAAACGTCCGCTGGACCACGGTGATGAGGCAACAGATTTGGGAGGCTTTCGAGTCGAATTGCATGACAGCAGATATACCGGTTTAGTTCCATGCCAGGAGCCAAACCTAAGTTGCCCCAGAGCGGCAACTAAGGGAGGAGATGTTCCCCAGTCTCACGGGTGGTGGTGACTACCCAGGAATTGGGGAAAAAACCTCCTCAAAACCTTGCAGCCCACAGATGTGCCAGAAGCAACAATAGAAGTGACTTGGAAACAACTACATTGATAAACAGGAAGCAATAGAAAGAAAGCAATTGGTTTCTGGGGAAATGATTATACTTAAGAAAGAAAAATCAAACTATAAACAAAAAGGCAAAAGGAGGTTCAAAGAAAGCTGTAAGACTTTTAAAGCGAGAGCGTCAACCACCCCCACAAAAACTACAAGAAGCAAGCTAGAGAGACCAATCCACAAAATAGTCTTAAAGAAATGTAAGATATCAACAGAAAAACTTGAGGAAACTTGGAAGAAAATGAGCAAAGAGAAATGGAACAATTCTAAAAATGCAGGCAAAAGACAGATATAAATGTGGAAATTATGGGGAAAAATTGGACAGATAAAAATATCACAAAATGAAAAACTGAATATGAAATTTAAAGTTTGTTTATATTGAATGATTAAAAAATTGAATTCAAAAGGATATATAGAATAAAACTTTATTTAAAAAAAATTTGTTTGATATTGAATAGTGACATAATATATATTGGATAAAAAGAGAAGATAATTAATGTTTAAATAACAAAATAGCGAAAGATATGAAGTAAAATGTTAAATTTATGAATATTGATATAATTTGAATATTCTAAATAAATGAAGTATGAAGAATTAAATATGACTTAAAATTTTATTCTATTTAATGGTTAAGTATATGAATTAAAATGTTATATAGAACTTTTTTAAAAAAAAATGATATTGAGTAGGCTCAATTTGAATATTCCAAATGTATGCAATGTAAGTTTTAGAATTTTATTATTAAATTTAAGATATCAGGTTAAGAATATTGAAATAATTTTAAAAAATCTGCTATGCCAAGG
>JANHFO010002579.1:91531-105346 GCA_032468095.1 Pareas carinatus
TAAGTAGGTCTTATTTTCAGAGGATGTCTTACTTTCGGGGAAACAGGGTATATGGTTTATTGTTGTGAAAAGATTAGCAAATGGATAGCCAGTACTAATTCTTTGGAACTGAAAATGTTAATTTTGTTAGATTCTTGTCCTTGCTTACACGATCGCAAAACAGATGGCTCATGTAGGTAGGATATAAGGGATCGATTCCTTCACTGTGTAGACATCCTTATTATATATCCAGTAAATAAAGCTGTAGAGGGCATTTGCAATTATTAAGAGAAAATGATAAAGGGGAAAAAAATAAGGTCACTCCCCTTCAGATATTCATACTGAACACATGGAGCCTTGCAGTGATGTCATAGTTTGTGAGTGACAGGAAACTCCATCCAGGACAGTGACCCCCAACCGTTTGGGTACCAGGAACCGGTTCCATGGAGAAAGGTTTTTTTCTGAAGCCCGGAGCAGGCATGGTTTTGTGTGCTGCCAACATCCTGCGAATGGGGCTTGGCTTGTTTATGTGGCCTGGTTGCTGGCATGCCACAATCCAGTGTTGGTCCATGGACCAGGGGTTGAACACCCCTGATCTAGGCAGTTCCCAATTTACATGCTTGTATGACATACTTCCAGAGTGATCCAATAGGGTTGATATCTTATTTTATAAATGATAAAAATCTTTTATGTCATCATCAGCAAGTTAGTGAACTGACCGTATAATGCTTGTTCACAGAAGAGAGCTATTTTTACATAAAATTTAGACAAAAATAAAGAACATTTTTGAAGATTCGACAAGTAGATAAAGCCAGAGCTTTGTTCCATGTCTTCCAATTATAAGTCTTTCTCGTATTATGATTATGACTACGACTACGACTGCGACTGCGACTGCGACTGCGACTGCGACTGCGACTACGACTACTATTACGATTACGATTACGATTACGATTACGATTATGACAACTTATATACTGCTTAACGGTGCTTTACAGCACTCTCTAAGCGGTTTACACAGTCAGCCTATTGCCCCCAACAATCTGGGTCCTCATTTTACCGACCTCGAAAGAATGGAAGGCTGAGTCAACCTTGAGTCAGTGAAAATCGAACTGCTGAACTTGATGGCTAGTGGCAGATGGCCTTCAGGTGCTTTGGAGAATAAGTTGACCCCCTCTTTGTGGTAGCCCTTCAGATTTTGTAACACTACTATCATGCCACTCAGTCCTTCTTTTCACTAGATTAGAAATGCCCAACTCCTGCAACTGTTCTTCATATGTTTCAGCCTCCAGCCCCCTAATCATCCTTGACACCCTTCTCTGCATTCTTTCCAGAATCTCAACATCTTTTTTATATTGTGGTGACCAAAACTGGGTGCAATATTCCAGCCATGTTGTTAAATGAAATGGATGTTTAACCCCTGTCATGAGACTTTCAGTTGACAAAGATGAGTATTATACAATGACAATGTTCATACAACACAGTAAAGTGTGATTTGCCTAACTAGGTTTACTGAATGAATCATAATTGGTTGGGTTGACAGGCATATTAAGCCAAAAACAAACTAGAGTTTTGAATGAACCTAGCTAATGGTTTTGGAAAAGCTTAGGAGGCAGGAAGCTACTTTAGGTTTAAATGGGAGTTAATTCTAGCTTTTGGGTAATGCCTCACATGTAGAAAATGCATTTAGTAGCTAAGATTTGTAAAATATTGATCTTTGGAGTTCAGTGAGAATTCAGTCTACTCATGCAATTCTTGGGTGATCAGTTACTAACTAGTGAATCTGTAGATAGACATTACTTGTAGAACGATGGATATAAATTGCTGTGATAACTGCACCTAAAAGGACAAATGTTGGAATAATAAAGGATTTATGTGGCCCAATAAAACCAGGAATGGTTCTTCGATTTTGAATCCCCATAGTTTCCACAAGGTTTCCCTGTAGAAAGGGTTTCACAGAGAACTGGGATAAAAAAATGCATGAGATAGATTGAAAGCAGGGTTTCCTAGATAAGATTCAATTGCTCTTCTAATATATGATATGTTTTTTTCAGCAGCAGCCAGATGTTTTAGAGAAATTCACAAGCAGTTCTTCAACTGGTATTCTAAGGTAAGATGCCACAGAATGTGGAGGCTTAGTTTATCTCATCCTAGTGTAACCATAAAGATGAATCACTTGTAAAACCTAGTGTGCACAGTGGCTGCAGATGGGCCTTCCATCTCATCTGAGCCAATGACCATCTTCTTTCCTCTTTGAATTTGGGGAAATCAAATCTGTAAAGTAGGTCTAGGAATCTGTATCAAGAACCATCTCTGTACCCTCATTGAACTATACTCACTACAAAACTACGGTATACTGTGCCTCACTGTGGCTGGCCTCAAAATATAAGGAGCACAACTAGATTACTGTAAACCAGTCAAGACTCTCCCGAAGCTGACCAAGAGAAAACATTTGAAATATTACCAAGAGAAAACATTTGAAATATTACCGAGTCCCAACCAGGAGCAGCAGCTCCTGCTTTTAAAAAATATTCCATTGGTAACACTTGATGGCATGAGAAATCTCTCCCCAGAATGAATGTCTATTCAGACTACTAATATTATCCAAACTGCTTGGATAATTTCCCAACCCTCCTGTTTTAAAACTCCATTAAGTGTTGTTAAGAAGATGACAACCGCAGAAGAGATGTGTAGGGTGTTGTGTACTCGATTCGTAGGCATTGAAGAGTCGGTTGGTTAACAAGAACTGTTTATTTAACAACAACTACATGCTACAAGATCAGGAATGAAGCAGCGTGCACTGCTCCATAATCAGTTTAAATACAATTCCCGCTCTGGCGCCCAGCATTTTCTCATGCTTCGGCCCCTGGTGGCAGCCAATGTATGCTCAGTATTTCCTTGGAGTCTTCTGGCAGTCCCTAGTCATGGTTGAGGGCACTCTCTCTCTCTCCATACATACATACATACATACATACATACATACATGCATGCATACATACATACATACATACATGCATACATGGTGGTTTTGTTGGAGGACAAGCTACTGTGTTCGTGTCAGTGCAAAATGTTGTTTGGCAACAAGGCTGTGGACAGAGTCAAGAAGAGGAAGTTGTGAAGTCATCATTGCTCTCTATAAAGTTTCTCTGTTGATATTTGTTTATTTGTTTGTTTATTATTTATTTACACAGTGAATTTTTCCATGGCTCATTATTATATATTCATGGCCTTCTCAATTTCATTCATTCACAGTTAAATGTGTCTGTGTATGTCTCTGAAAACCCAACAGTTATTTCTGCTCCACTAATTTTCCTGCTTTCAGGACAAAAGAGATGTTTTTCCATCTTGAGGGAGAAGAGCATAGATTTTTTTTGTGTGCTTTAATACTTAACAAAAACAATTGCCTTTGTTGTTTGTGTTGTGTCCGAAGGGAGGTTGTGGCTTCTACAAAACAGGCTGAGAAGCTGCTTAAGTTGATTATACCCTTGGATCAAAGGGACAATGATTGGTTCTACACTACAGAAGATTGTTTATAAAATGTAGAAAACTGCTTTCTACTTTTCCAAGCCATTGGGTCACCTAATTTGATACAGTCTAAACCTAATGGCAATCGCTTCCTAGTATTATTATTTTTTTATATCTGGAGTTAAATTTAAAGTCTTTAGATGCCTCCTGTTTTGTCAGAAGGGAATTTTTCTTTCCATGAAAAATATTTGTTAAGAGCTGTGTTTAGAACAAATCAATCACCTACTTAGTCCAGGAAAATGCAAAGAAACCAAGGAAATAGAAAGTAGCAAACTGCAAATAGTGGGGAAAATACCATAGCGTGTTTTGCAAAATAATCAGCAGGACTTTGGCCTATATTAATGAATGTTTGGAATTCTATTAAAGCAGCATTTCTCATATATGACCATTTTAATAAGTGTGGATCTCAACTCCCAGAATTTTGGAAGCGTTCTTAGCTTTCTGAACAGTGAAGTAGCTATATTCACAGTCGCTGTGGGGAAAATGGACAGTACAAATCAGGACCGTGCCATTTTTAACTTCTTCTGGGCCATATTTGACCCATAGTTTCAGATTCACTGGTCTTTTTTTTCCCTTTGAAGTTCAAGTCTTTTTTTATTTTACAGATTTTATTTACAATCATGACAGTCAAATATCAAAAATCTCCACATCTTGGGTTTTTTTTCTCTTCACCTTGCCTTTCTTCTTTACTTCCTTCTCTTGGTCTTCTTCCTATTTTTTCTTTCCTTTCTTCTTTCTTCTCTTCGTCTTCCTTTCTCTTTTCTTATTTTATCATTTTTATTTCACCACCAGTCAATACTTTTCAATTTAATTTTGCATACATTTTGTCCGAATATCCTGATTTTTCTTGTTTACTATATTTTCTTTATCCTTGTCTTTTAGTATTACATTTCAACTCAGATTCAGTGGTCCTGTTCCCACAAATTCGAGACATTGAGAAGTTAATGTGCTGTGAGTGCATGCATAAAAAAGAGTCAGAGTATTCGGCTTGCTAATCTCCTAGGAATTAAATTTATTCTGAACCAGACCATATTATGCACAGGGGCACACTAATGCTACTAATCACCTTGGACATCTTTTACAAATGTAATCCTCCAAGAAAAATACTCCCCTGAAAAATCAAGCTTTTCCATCATAAAACTGATTCCCAATCCTGTCACACAAAATATGTTTCTTAAGGACAGAGAGACTGCACAGGAATTTATCTCATTCTGTAGCTATGTATGTCTACTTCTGGTACGGAGGTATTCATTGCGTTATTTTTATTTAGCGTATGGCTATCCTATCTACACGATGAGCATGATTCTACTTTGGTTTTCCCCCTATTCCTATCACTGCAAATCTTTCTGCTCCCCCAACTATTTTTTTTTAATCAGAAAGTTCAAAATCTTGATTCTTTGCATCCCACTGACGTTTTGCAGGCTTGATGAGTTGGATTCCAGTCTTCGCTGCACAATTAACTCTAGCTTGTGAGGCGGGGGCTCTGGGAGGGAATAAGAAAGTATTTCCAGAAGTGTGGAAGAATGGCGTTATTCAGTGAGAACAAGGTGTGCTAGTGTTCAAAGGGCACTGCTCAGGTTTTAAAATACGACGGCTGTAAGCAAAACCAACATAAGAAGTTGTCACTAGGAAAGAGTTCAGCAGAAATAACAACACCAAAAAGAGAAGGTTGGGGGAGAATCCTCCAAGATATATTTTACGGTTTATAATTTTTATTGCTATATATATTTTGTAGTAAATGTCATTTACATTTTTACATCTTCTTCAGTGTCAAAGACATACATACATGCATACGTATATATACAGTCATTTCTTTTATCTTATAAAGAAAAAGAAACATTATCTCCTTTAGTTTCTCTTTCTCCCCTTCTTCTTTATTTTCTAATTCTATTTTTTTTAATTTGCTTTTCATTTTATGGCACGCATCAACAATAAAATGGAAAAAGTTAGAACAGCGGCGACAAGCCCAGTCCAGCAGGTTTTTAACGGCAGACAGCTACCTTCCATTATCAACTTGTCTATCACAATTATATATTATGTTATCTAATTACATATACATAACATATAAGACTACAGTTCTCATTTGCTATCCTTGCTGATTTCTTATTTGTTTATATCTTTTTCTCCTTCGTCTTCGCCTTCGTCTTCGTCTTCTTCATTTGTTTTTTCCTTTCCCTTTCTTTTCCTTATCTTTCTTTCCTTGTCCTCTTTCCTCCTCCCCTCTCCTCCCCTTCCTTCCTTCCTTCCCTTCTTCTCAATCCTTTCTTCCTCTTCTCCACTACCTCTTCCCCTTCCTTTCCTTCCCCTTTCCTACTTCTCCTTGCTTCTCTCTCTCCTCCACTATTTTCTCCCTTCCCACTTCTCTTCTCTTCTCTTCTCTCCTTCCCTTTTCTCTTCCTCCTCTACACTTCCCTCTTCCCACTCTCCTTTTCTCAACTTTCTCTTCTCTTTCTTCTTCCCCCTTCTTCCTTTATTCCCTTCATCTTCCCCTTCTTGTTCCCCCAGTTATTTTTGCAGCGTGCATAATCTCTTTGCATGCCCTTAATCATACATCTTTTGTTTCCCTTTTTTCTTATCCTTCTACACAATATTTAAGCATTGTATTGCATTAAGATATTTCAATTGGGTGTTCTCCTATGATCTCATATAGTCCAAAACAGATTTTGCACTTCCCCTCCTTTCAATCTTACCCTTTAAATACATTTAAATATAACTTTACATATACTCCTTTTATACCAAGATACATCATTCCTATCTAATTCCCATTTCCTCTTTTCCTTCTATGAAGCATTTAGATAATATTAAATTCCAGTTGGTATTCATTTATAGGGGACACACAACAGATTTTCTACCTTCCTTATTTTCACTGTTACCAATGTTTGCCATTATGTTTTATCAATATTTCATTTATCTTCCTTATTTCCAATACTACTGCTTTACATGTATTTCATTTATGAAAGGAGGAGACCACTCATACCATTATTAATATATACATATGAGGAGTGAACAAACAGATTTTCTACCTTCTATTACCACTTTACCAAAAATTCATTTGTGCTAAAAGTATATTGATATATATTTGAACTATATTACTTTAACTCTCTATACCTTTTCTAATTACCATTAATTTGATACTATATTATTCAGCCTAATTATATACTTGAGCTATATTACCTTAATTTAATTCCATCACATAATCTATATTCAGCTATATTTGATGCATTTTAAAGGATATATTTTAGGTTTCCAGCATTGTTTCGATGCTATTTCAGGAATGGATGTAGCCATAGACAGTTGATTAGTTTCTAGGGGGCATTACAAATGGGTGCTGTTTGGTGGGCAAGGCTACCCAAAGAGAGAATTAAAATACACAATTTCAATTTTGGTGATGTGACAGTGAGCTGGGATCTCTTTTCCTTCTCTCTGCTCCTTTTCCTGGGGAGGGAGGGCAATCAAATGTTGTATTTGGAGATAATCTGCACTGAAAAGTGTTAACTGGACGAATAATGAGACTGGAGTCTTTAGGATTCAACTCAACCAACTTTATTCACAGCAATAGCAACTAACTCTCAGCAGCGGCAAAAGCCGGCTGCTCCCTTTTTAACTTGGCGCAGTTTCGTGCCTTGTCCAATCAGCGTTAATCTTTGTTTCTTGCTTCCAAGCCAGCCCTCGCAGACCGGAGGAGTTGCTGGCTGCCAGCTCCTGGAAGTCTGGTAAGTATCTAAAAAAAAGAGTGTGCGTCTATTAATGAGTCGGCTAGAAGCTCAGCAATGACATCGTTTTTAAAAAGAGGCTCTTTTCTCTGTTAGGATAAGCCATACCTATGTGCAGCCTTCCCCAACCTGCATGTCTTCCAGACGTGGGAACTCCACCAGACCGAATGGCCATGGATAAGAAATCTGAACTTGGACAGCCACAAAGTTGGAGAACCTTTCCATAATGCATTGTGATTTCACTGTAGCTGACTGAAGTCCAAAGAGATTTCATGGACAAGAGCTCAACTAGCCCATCCTTCCTCATCCTGATGTCCTTCTGATGTCCTCTGGATGCAGTTTTACTGATACAAGAACAGAGAAAGAGTGGTGATACTTGTGCTATGAAGACAGCTACGGCCATTGGACATATCTCCCAATGTTCCCATTAGCTGTGGAGAGCCTGGCCATTGTAGAAATTAGGATGGGAGACATGGTCCAACATCTTCTGGAGGTCTGAAGATTGTCCACCTTTATTTTCACTGAGGGAGGAATCAAAACAGAAGCAAACCTCTGGCCTTTCTGGAACTAGCATCATTTCATTGGGTGGATGCATGCAACATTCCTTCTGAAGAATTATGCTATAAGAAAGGTTAAATAATCTCCCCGCCCCATTTTCTATTGCCATCAAATCGCACGTCATCCTATTTGGAACTGAAAAAAATGAGAGAATTGGGGGCTCTTTATTTCTCTAAAACATTTATACTATATTCTTTGGCTTGAAAGTCTACCAGATATGTTTATAGAATAAGCAAAGCAAAAAACTGTCCTTACTTTCAGACTTGCTTATTGGAAGGACATGGCACAAAAGGAAAAGGAGATGGGGAGGGAAAACGAAAACAGGCATCAGCCTGTAAGGGTTCCTGCAGTGGCCTGCTGTGATGGAAACAGATGGTTTTGCTGATCTTTCTCACATAATGATGGTTGGCCTCTGTGACCTTTGAAGAACAAGGGCCATCCCTGCTGGAAACAACAACGAGGGACAGAGGTGACGGTGTCTCTGTGGCTGCTGCTTGCGTTATGATACTTCCCTTATTTAAATACTTCCTAGAAAGATGGTGACAACTATTATATTTTTATAATTCTTTCTGATATTTGCATCCAAATCCTGCTCTCCCATCAAGTTTTCTCTTCATCTCTTTGTTCCAGGGTGGCATTGAGTGAAGAGTTTTTATGGTGGTCAGAATCCTGGATATTAAAGCTACATTTAAAAACAAGGAGGAATGGGTTGCAGCTAGAATAAACGCTGTTCAGAAGCTGAGGTTTTCTAAGTTGGAATGGATGCTGTATGTTTGCTTTTGCAAAATGTTCTGGTCCTACAGACCTTTTTGGATCGGACCCAAAAGAGCTAATTAGATGTTTCAAAGGCCTTTCCGGAAACACGCATGAGCTTTTGCTCTGTTCAGTTGGTGCACTCTGTAATTTGAGCTAAGAACTCTGTCACTTTGCCAGTAGCTGATGTCAATTCATGCTATTTAAAAAGCAAAGATCAGGACTGATGTCCAAATAATCCAGTTATTCAGCAGGGGTTATGGAATGCATTGAAATTGACGTGCTTCAGAGAGAGAGAGAGAGAGAGAGAAACAGACCAAGCTGATACTGCGATGCTTATAAAAACAGTACAGCATTTTACTTCCCAATGCAACTGAATGCCTTAACTCTGTTCAAACCTTTTTTTATTGCCAGGATGCACTTGTGAAATGTACAAGGACGGCCTTCTCAAACCAAGTCACTGCCCAAGCTGTTTCCCCACTACCATCACCACCCATTCTTAATTATGTTTAAATTTCAAGGAAGAGAAGAATAATTGTGTGTGATCGGGGTCAGAATTGGAATGTGAATAAATAAATAAATACACAACTGTTTTTTTCCTTCTTGAGAATAGAAAGAGGAAGAAAAATAACTCAATATTTGCATTCTAACCAAAGGCAGGGTATGGTATGAAAATCCTGTAACATATTCATCCCTGGGAAGAGACCCATAAATCTTTATTTGTAAGTTTCAAATTAATGTTGAACCACTAAAAATTAATGTTGAGTGGCCTTCTGTGATGAAGCACAAGTCTGGATGGCCACAGAAGATCCAGTATCTGATTTTTTTTTAATATAAACAATGCTGCAGTTCAGTGGTTAGATGAACATAAATCTTTGCAATATTGTGTTCTACCAATTTAGATGAAATGTTAATATATATTGCTAGTCCATGTAGGATATGCCATATGCTAAAGGAATGAATGAATGAATGAATGAATGAATGAATGAATGAATGAATGAATGAATGAATGAATGAGTCAGTGAGTGAATGAGTGAATGAGTGAATGAGTGAATGAATGCATGCTGAGTGGCTTACACGCCTCTTTGTCACCTCAGGGAGCTCTCCAAGCGAAGGCTGTTTCAGAGCCTGGGTGCACAGCCACCTCTTCACACAACTTGTGCAACTCTTGTAGGATGGGTTACTGTTTCAGAGAGCAGCTCTGCTGCATCAGAGAAGGTGTCGGTTTTCTAGAACAGCATCCTCGTGGAGCAGTTGCGCTACAAAAGTTCTTACAAGAGCAAGATTAGAATCGGAATCAGAAGCAGAATCTTATTTTGCCCTGTGTGTCAGGACACCCAAGGAATTTGTCTTCAGTGAGTATGTTCAATACCTACCTACCTACATAACAAAGATACAATCAAGATACATTCATAGACAATTTGAATATATAAGCATAATCATGATCATTTGTATATGTAGGCATATATAGGCATAATCAACTGTGTATATAAGCATAGGAGACACATTCATAGTCATAAAGTATATAAAGCTTTACGTAAAGACTAAAATACAGAACAGCACAAATATATGCCAAGGAGGATGTATCGGAGAATATTTCCAATGAAAGCAATATAGTAAATGTAAAAAATTTAAAAAATAACAAACTGATTCAGACTATGCAAATTGCAATTATTTCCCACTGAAATCTATAAGGCTGAAATTGTAGCTAATTTATAATCCAGCCCAGTTAGCAATGGCAAAATATCAATAACTACGTTAATAAACAGCATTGTGCATCCGATTTGGCCACATACCAGACTGAACTGGGGTATTTTTATACCAATTTTATAGCTCTGCCAGGAGCAATGTCTTTTCAAAAGAGGCGGTCATGAGGTTTTGTAAATGTTTCTTGCTCAGAGGGCTCCATAGAGAATCACTGAATCTCTAAAAAAAAGTTTTTACTTTTAGATGTGTATCTCTGAAAAAAAAGAGATCGGGAAAAATAATTATGGACCCGTCACACCCTGGACATAGTCTGTTTCAGCTTCTTCCCTCCAGATGCCACTACAGGGCATTGCAAACCAAGACAACTAGACACAAGGACAGTTTCTTCTCTCATGCCATCAACCTACTAAACAGTTGACTTACAGGACAGTGTTAGTGCGGAGGGGGTCTTTGTGACAGAATGAAATAGGTTTTTATGACATGATGTCCTCACTTTATAACATGACATGATGAATGTTATGTACTTTAAGACTATGAATGTATCTTATGCTTATATACACAACTGATTATGCCTATATATGCCTATATACAAATGATCATGATTATGCTTATATATTGAAACTGTCTATGAATGTATCTTGACTGTCTTCTTGTTGTGTATGTATGATTGTAGGTATTGAGCACAATCACTGAAAACAAATTCCTTGTGTGTCCTGACAGACATGGCAAAATAAATTCTGATTCTGATTTGGTAACATAACACTTTCAACACTATTAAAAGAACTAGTAGAAATATATATTTATGTTTTGATATGTGACATGATGAAATGCTTTGTGACATGACGATTGTACTTCATAACATGATGAATATTCTTTATAATAAAAATGCATCTAAAGCGTACATGACATGATCAATGTACTTTATGATAATGAATGTATTTTGGGACTGTAACCATTGTTTGTCAAATATAGCCTTATGATTGTAATCACAGTTTGTCAATTGTAATCTGTATGTAACTATTGAGCATTTATACCAGAGAAAAATTCCTTGTCTGTCCACTCACACTTGGCCAAAAAAATCTATTCTATTCTATTCTGCTCCAAAGTTATATAAACTGGCTCCACCCCTTCCTTTCCCTCACGAAATAATGAATTTTATTTTTACCTAGCTGTACAGGTAGTCCCTGACTTAAGACAATAATTGAGCCCATAATTTTCATTACTAAGCAAGACAGTTGTCAGGTGAGTTTTGCCCCATTTTACAAACTTTCTTGATACAGTTCATAAGTGAATCACTGCAGTTAAGTTACTAACACAGTTGTTAAGGGAAATTGGCTTCCCCAGTGATTTTGCTTGTCTGAAGGTCGCAAGAAGACCACATGATCTCAGGATACCACAACCATCATAAATATATGCCAATTACCAAGCATCTGAACTTGGGGGTGACCATGAGAATGCTGAAAACAGCCTTAAATGTGAAAAATGGTCATCTTGGCCCAGGGTCACCTCAAAGCTGAGGTCATTTGGTGGTGAGATAGGTGGCAAACAAACTTAATAAATATATATTAAGTCACTTTTTTCAGTGCTTTCATAATTTTGAATGGTTACTAAACAAATGGTTGTAAGTTGAGGACTATCTGTAGTTTTTTTGTTTACTGTAATTTTAATTCCAGATATTTTAAACATCCATCTATTTTACTAACTGCACACAGAATTAAAAATTAATGAAAAATAATGATAAACTATTTCAACAATTATCTCTGCTTTATAGCTTCATACTTCAAGACGTGTGGTTAGGACTAAGCAGATATTTGAGGGAGTGCTTCATTTTTTTTACAAAGAAACCCTTAAAAACCACTTCCTAAAGAACACAAATACAGATGCGCATAGTTATAATAGTAAAGAATCCATGTTGCTTCACTTCACTCTCTCTTTAGCCTCTTCGGACATTTGCAAAATTTAGATATTTAGATGTTGCCTCTTCTCTTCTCCTCAAGGAGATGCATAACTACATGATACAAAGCATCATTCACAAAGATCGATGAATAGCATTGAAAAACAATCAACTACATTCTTTAATTTGTTTGTTTTGAGGAGAAAATCTCAACCCAGGATGCTCAATAAATTAGCTTCCACATGAGCATTAACAACAAGTAAACAAACAGAATCAAAATTAAGCCTGATAAACAGTGGCAATTTTACATGGCAATTTCCCAACCCTTTGTCTCTACTATCATAGCTACTGCTTTGCTACAACTCAATTACATCAATTTAGCACATAAGGTTATACAGGACTGCAGTTTTTCGATGTCACTAATGTAGAGCTGTTCTGTAAGAAACACTACCTCCAATTGAGAATTCCTGCTGGGGCTCTGCCTACCGTGTACATCTTCCAACTGAGAATTCCCACCAATGGACAATGAAAAAACCAGCAGTTGCATTAAGAAACCTAGTGAAGATATTAATTCTGAAAAGTTGTTAATTAAAACAGAGAAATACAAACTGAAATATTCTATAACTAAATAGCAATTATTGAAGGAATGACCAAGATATATGTCACGTGAAGCAATGAAAGAATTTTATGGAAACTTGGAAACTGAAACTTTGATTACAGCAGAACCATACCAGGCTTCATGAGGCATGCCAAACACCCTCCAAAAGTTAATCTTACTATTTTTTCCATGCTATTTAGGATAGGGGTCCCCAACCCCCGGTCCATGGACTGGTACCAGGCTGCAGCATGCCAGCAACCAGACTGACCAATGCGTGCATCATGCAATGATTGGGCACCGTCATGTGAGCGGGAAAACAGTGGGTGATTTAAGTGAGCGCTGGACGTCAGTCTTCGTCTTCGGTCTGCACACGATGCTCTAATAAAGAATTGTGTTGAACTTGGCTCCGAGCCTCACTACCCTTCACCCACACTGATGCACACAGGATGAAAAGTATTAGCATCAGAGCTTGCAGGGTATCTGAATTCATGGAGCTTTACTTGTGGAATAAAATAAAAGTTTCATCAGTTTTTCAAACAGGATCTTATCCATTAAAAAGACATCTCGTGTTGAACTATTAAACAATTTTGGTTCCTCCCCTGCCAAAACCTGAGTCAGTATGAAATATTAAACAATTTAATATTAGAAGTCTATAACTGATGCTTCAAAAATCCAGCAAATTAGTTGCCTGAAAATCAGTTTCTACTTGGCTACAGTATGTAATAAAGTGATATGTTTTAGTTTTCTCTGCAATTTCCATTAAATCTTATGTTTCTTTGGGTTGCTATTTTATTTTGGTGTGGAAATCCTTTAAATCCTCTATGGTGATTCTCCTTACACAATTATAGTTCCCATGCTATGTGTACTGCAAATTGTTAATTCCCCTATTAGCTGTCAGGATGTCTGCAGAATTTGGTGTGAGTGGCTTTCATCTTTGTTTTCACAACAAACAAGGCAACATATAGACATTTATTTATTTATTTATTTGTTAAAACTTCTATACCGCCCTTCTCACCGAAGGGACCCAGGGCGGTGTACAGCCATATAAAAACAACATATAACATAAACAGAACAATAGTACAAAAAGACAT
>JANHFO010002579.1:148160-159710 GCA_032468095.1 Pareas carinatus
TTCTTTACACATCTGACAAGATAAATTTAGTACAATCAAAAGTAAACCATCATCCTTATCCTCTTCATTTCTTTTCTCCTTCACCTTGTCTTCTTTGTTGTTTCTTCCTCTTGATCTTCTTTCATCTCCTCTCCTTTTGCATTCTTATTTTGCCACCTACAGTTTTTGCATTTTAATTATTATTATTATATTTTTTACATAATTTTGTCCAAATATTTCTCATTAGTTTTAATCATTACATTCTCATTACCTTTATCTTTTTAAAATTTGCATTACATTTCTGCCTGTTAATCACACTTTTACTTTAGCTTCCACAATTCCAATTTTTTCCTTCATTCTTATAGTTTAATCAACCCTCTATAACATACTTATACTCAAATTTTATTTTTGTATTATTTATTTAGTTTTCCTTCTCACTCTTTTTTTCCTTCCCCAATTTATAAATTTATGAGTTTATGAAACCAATCGCTAATTTCTTATGTCTATTATCCATAACAACAACATTGTAATAGTATTTTGGTAGGGCAGAGCATCCCTCCTCAAAAAAAAAATATTTGTTGGTTTCAGATTCCAAATGTGAATAATTTCTTATTACCTTTTTCTTTTCCCCTACTTTCTCATATTTCCAATCTTCTCTTTCCAACATCCACCTTCTCCTTCAACTACACCTCCTATTTTCTTTCTCCCTTATCTACTTTCCTTCAATTCATTTTCTTCCCTTCTCCTCTTCCTCTCTTTAGCCTCTTCCCCTCTCTCTTCCATTTCTCTCCTTTCATCCTATCAGTCTCTCTCTCTTTCTTTCTTTCTCCTCTTCCTAATTTCCCTAAATATCTTACCCTCAACACTACCTCATTTCTCTCTTTTTTTACCTCCTTTACTTCCAACTTTCTCTTTCCAACATCCGTCCTTTCTTCCAACTACACCTTCTATTTTCTTTCTTTCTTGCCTACTTTCCACCCCTTCCTTCCTCTCCTTTTCCTTGCTTCTTCTCCCACTCCTCTCTCCAACCTCTTATTCTCTCTTCTCTTTCTCTCTTCTCATTCTATTCATCTCCCTCTCTTTCTCTCTTTTCCTAACTTCCCTTTATACCTTGACCAAACAAGAAGGGAGAACTTTTGAAAGTACAAAGATAAATAGAGGACAAAACCTTTGCTCAGATATCCTCTTCAGGTCAGCTCTGCAGTTAGAAGTAAGGGGAGAAGGCGTGAAGAAGAAAACTTGCACTAGTATTTGAATATGTATATTTAAGGATTCCCCCCCTCACTATAACCCTTAGGGTAAATTGCTTGAAAGGACATAACCCTTTCTTTAATCATCTACGCATTGAAGCTGACACAAGAAGAAAGACAGAAACATTTTATAAATTTACCTAAAGTGACCTTACTCTAACTGCATCTATTTTGGGTTTATAATTATTGCACATACAAATCACAAACTGTCAGAGTTTCAGTCTTGGAAACTGAGGTTTATTTAGAGGTTTTTGACAGTATCATATCATTATTATAGCTATAGCAAATAAACAAGGATGGTTTTCTAGAATGTCTGAAAATTCCCAATTTACATTAGGCAGAAGCTCATTTGTAAATAGCCTTAATTTGAGTCTTTTTAAATGATAGTACCTGAACATAACTAAAGAATGACTTTGGAAAAACAATTGTGAAAATGTTGGGTGACAAGTAGGCTTGTCTTCTGCATGTCATCAGATGTAATGCCACTTGATCAGTCAATTATGATAGCCAGCAGCAAATTGAAGACCTCCTACAACTCTACTTCCAGTGATGATCCATGGACACTTTTCTTTATAGTATCAAGATCAATGGAGAGCCTTCTGAGATATTTCCTTTAGTGTGTTTGTGCAGAAGGAAGTGTGATAGGGATAGGGAAGTTGTATCAGGGAGTATGGTATGTGTGATCAACTTTTACAGGAGCAGAATTCAAGTCTGAGATGCTGCAAATAGGCAGGCAAGACTGGGTTGGGTTTAAAGCAAACAAGGCTGACAGAATAGAATAGAATAGAATAGAATAGAATAGAATAGAATAGAATAGAATAGAATAGAATAGAATTATTTATTGGTCAATTGTGACTGGACACACAAAGAATTTGTCTCCGGTACATATGCTCACAATGTACATATAAGCTACAAGTGATAAATTATCATCATAATCATAAAATGTATTCATCTTGTCATCATGTCATAAAATACATTCATCATGTCATAAGATACATTTTTGTAATAGGCAAAGAACAGTCATGGAATTCTAAATAAGCAATCTACAAGTCATACTAGGATACTAAATAAAACAACTACTATAGATTATAGGATACAAGCAACAAAGTTAATTGTCATACAAATAAGAAAATAGGTAATAAGAAATATGAGGATAATAGTGATACAGCCCTATTAGGTAGTTTAACAGTGTTGTGGAATTTAGTTGTTTAGCAGAGTGATGGCACTGGGTGGGTGGGGGGAACTGTCCTTGTGTCTAGCTGTCCAAGGAACAACCTTGAACTGAACTCACTCAAAATTAAAGAAATGATAGTCGGTTTTAGGAGAAGCCCTTCTATTCTATCACCAATACTAGATAACATAGCATCAATAGTAGAGACCTTCAAGTTTCTAGGTTCTATAATATCTCAAGATTTAAAATGATCAACTGACATCAAAAATGTTATCAAAAAAGCACAACAAAGAATTTGCCCAAGGAGCTGCTGATACAGGTCAGCAAAGGAATCATTGAGCCCATTATTTTCACCTCTATAGTGATAAGCAAAGGAAACCCTTTCTTGACATCATAAATAATGATGAAAGGCATTATAGGCAGTAAAAGAAAATTTAAGAAACACAGTTTTAATAACTGCATGAATATGATGAGTACAGAAAAAAGCAATATAACTGAGAGAGCCAATACTACAATCATATAAAAATGAAAAAGAAAACACTGTTACAAAGAAATGGAAAACTAAGAAAATAACTAAGAAAGACAGATAGCAGAAAGAAATTACTGTACCATAACATCAAAGAGATGATGTGCTTATTAGAAAAACATATGGGTTATAATTAGCAAAAGAAGACAACATTAAACTTTTTAAAAAGCATGTAAATCAATTTACTGTGATTTAGAGAAGAGAAGAGATATAAGTTTAGAAACTGTACTTTTGAATTAAGAGATTGAAAGTCTGAAGATTTAATAAAAAAACACATTATAAGTTCCAATCGTCTGTAGAACATTGTGCATTAAATAGATATAAAACCATCTTGTTTTTGTAGTTGTAGAAATTGCACTCTATTTTCCCATTTAAGTAATTGCTATGAATTGTTACAAGAGCAGTGGTCCAGAATTTATTTTGTTTCCTTTCAAGTTGCAAACTATATTCCAGTGTAACTAACTACCATTCTGTTTGAAAAGTTCAATTCCTGAAGAAAGATGTCAGAGAGATTCACCCAATTAAATCAGAAATGACCTGACATTAAGATTTTACAACTTCCACTTCAAGCACTGTATACTGAGTTTTTTTCCTGTTGTTCTGTAACCTACACAAAAACATGTCAAATGATGGATGAAATACTGTCAATCTATTGCACATGGAAACCTTTTTCATATGCTCTTATTTTCCACAGTGAAAATAATCCAATAGGTTTTGCTTAAAATAATATATGACCTCTTTACAGTAGTGTTACTGTTTACAAATATAATCAAATATTGAAAAAGAAGAAAGTGCTTTCAGGTATAGAAGTGTATTTTTAAGATGTCCAAATTCTTTCCAAACATTTAAAAAGATCTAATTTCAAAAATTATGAGGTGTCCTACTTGTTCATGTTTATTGCCAATGTTTGAAACTGTTAAAGCAAAATAGAGCTGACTGGAGAAGTCCAGATTTCAGTCCTCCCAAAATAAAGAAGAATTTCCTCTTTTAAACTGAGGCAATAGATAAAAGATTTGTGGTTAATTGTAAAAGAGATAAAGTCAGATATTTGTTCCCTCATAATTAAAAAAAAATCTGCACATATTCCATTGTCTGCCTTCATGTCATAGTATTTCATTTTTATAGAAAGTTCCACTTCCAGATTAAGCTTTTAAAGATAGCATTAGAATAATAAATAAGTGTTGCATTACTGAATATATCTAATTAAATTATTTTTCTTAAAAAGAAATTTGCTCAATTAAGAAACATTCTATATGTTCCTTTATACAAAGAAGAAGTGCTATCCTTTCTTTAGTTCAGTTCTAAAATTACAGTGAATGCTTAAAATGGTTTTTCTTCCTCAAATTATTAACACATAAAATGGATAAAAGTGGTGCTAAAGCTTCCACAATAATTCAGAAAAAATCTCTCTCATTGTCCATCCAGACTTGAAGAGCTACTAAAAGGGATGTAAGAAGCACATTAAGTTTATATAAAAGCAAAGTACAATCCTCAAACTCAATTACTGTAGCAATTATCAGAATTACAGGTGAGCTAAGATACCTCATTATGGGATTTTTATTGCAAAATCATCTTATTTAATTCACACATTGACACAAGCAGAGAGTCCAAGCATCAGCTACAGTTTTTAAACCTTACTTTTCTTATTTTTACACTCTTTGTATCTTGCTTCCCACTTCCAAAGAAAAGATATGTGGCTGCAATGATATTAGATTACCTTCCAGAAACAATGCTATTTAGTCAACAAACTCTCTGTTAAATATTTCGGTTAAGAAAAAGCTAAAAGGTGAAACAAATAAAAACTCTGAGATCCTAAGTTTTTCTATTAATAATGTATTTGTACGCCACCCAGTCCCCAAAGATTCTGGGAAGCTAAATCTCATCATAAAAAAACCCTTCAATTAAAAAAGACACAGGAATTAAAAAACAAAGTAAAAAAATCAGATCAGAAAATTACAACAGAATTACTTGCAACCTCACTTCTAATCAAGGCATCACCTCCTCCTGTGCCCTATGCTAGCAAAATAGCTGGGTTTTAACAAACATCTCTGCAAGAAATAAATAACTTTAAAAGGTTTTTTTTGGTTTACGTACAATAACACATATGTAAAAAGTTAGCATGTAAATTTGATGAATTAAATTATTTTCCTTTTTATCTGATTATAATGACACATATTTATAAAAATTCATAAAAGATTGCAAATAAAGGAAGATTCCAATTTAAGAATTATAAACAAATGTGTTACATATGTTATAAATGAATGGCTAATATATATATATATTAATGGGTGAGATGAAGGGTAGGTAGGTAGGTAGATAGATAGATAGACAGGAGGCATACGAAATGCCCAGACTGAGTTTGAGGGAGGAGTTAAATGCATCATCAGTCTCAAGCCCCTTTGTACACCTCTGAGGGGTGCAAAAATGCACAAATCCATAATTTTTCCTTTTCCACCTCTTCCTTTGCACATGTGTTTTGGTCTTATTGATACTTAAGCAGCAGCAACTTTGCTCAAAATATTCAACTATCCCTGAGAGCTTAGTAGGTTCAGATTTGGGTTCAGCTCTCTTCTCATTAGGGCTAAGCTGCATTTAATTTTGTTATCCAAAGTCCTATTTCTGCGGAATGTGGCTTCTTCGTTTTCATCGTATTATCATCCATAACAAAAAGAGAATTTTGTTGAACAATTGAACAAAAAGAATGTAAAAAGGAAGAAACAGGAATGGTTAAACTGTGTGTGTGTGTGTGCATGTGTGCACATACGTGTGTGTATCTATAAATGATAGGAAAAGACCACTCCACTTGAATAGGAATTCTGATTTTTAGCTCCTACCTGAGCATCAGCAGCATTTTCACTGCATATAAGAATGAAGTCATGTGAAGCTGTGTCTTCTATAGGTTAAATCTTACATTGTTTCCTCCCCTTTTTTTCACAAACATTTTGCTTTGCACTTCTGATGTTTAGTATGAAATGATGGTTAGTTATTGATGTATTTGGTATTCCTGTTAATTCCTAACATCTCTCTCACCCAGTCTTGTAAATTAGTGTAAACAATTAACATAATAAGTATGCTTGCAGAACACAATAAGGCAACCCAAGAAACACACTTTTAGGAGTTGGAATACACCATTTCAGAATACTGTTTTATATTGTACCAAATGCTAAATATGTGATTGACATTCCTAAACAAACACTCCAAAGAAAGGACAGCCTGTTTTAAATGTCATCTCCTTCCTCATTCTGGTTTTGATTGTCTACAACTCTCTGACTATATTTAAAGGCACTTATGGAAGGGTGGCATAGCCTGAAAAGAGTCTTCCTATATTGTTTGCCTCTACATGACTGAACCTCCCTGTCTACAATATCTCTAAGGAAGAGGATTGGTACAATATAAGATGCCCTGCAGCAAGATGAACAGCAAACAGATTTAATACATGTTTGCTTGTATGTGCAGGCAGTCCTTACAATTAGTCATTTACAACCATTTGAAGTTACAATGAATCCACCCTGAGACTTCTTATTACTCCTCCAGATTTGAAGCTTCGACTGCTCCCCTCCTGCAGCCACATAACCAACTTCCAGGCTGCATTTACAGCTATTTACAGTCTCCCACAGACCACGTTTTTCAACCGTTTTCTTGAAAATTGGTATCTAGTTTCAATTGTTGGGGGCAATATGCTGATTTCTGTAAACAGCTTAGAGTGGGCTATAAAGCACTGTGAAGTGGTATATAAGTCTAACTGCTATTTCTATTTTCAGCAAAATTGGATGCCATAGCAGACCATTAGTTGACTTAACGACCATGGCAGCCTCTTCATAACCATGGTGTTCACTTAGTGCCTTCTGCAGAAAATGGTTGTAAAATCAGGTGGGTCACATTTGTTTGACTGTCATGACTTTTCATCATGAAGGGCAGGCTCTCTTACAATAATTAAATCAAAGACTAACTGTATAGTGGAAAGGCTGCATTGGATTTGGAACATGTTACCAAATGTTCACATACAATATCAGACCTTTTTTCCAATGCAGCACTAGTATTATAGGAAGGCTTCCTAATTTTAAACACCGTACTAGCATATTTTTCATATTTTGAATAATTTATAGCATTTCTTATTTTGCAAACTAAGGTGGATCTTGAGCTTTTCTACTTAGTCTATTATGCCAACAATTTTATTCCTGGAGTTTAAATTTATAGAGTTTATAATTTACAAAAAAAATAACCTTCATTTGTAAAGAAATCAGAGACACATGGAAGTTAAAAATGTTCAAACAATTCTGAGCATAGACAAAAGGGCACTTTGAACTACCAAGATCAGCTTCAAGAGAACTACTTAGAACCACAGTCCTAGACCTATCAAATTAGTTTTCTTCCAACAGTTAAATATCATCAAATTCCTGTGTGGCAGGAACTTCATCACATTGAAATGTGGGCCACTCTTTCCTTCAACAAGTAGATTAGTAGCATACAGACTGATATGTGGTTTAAATTCTAAGAACCATGAAAGTACATATGGCATTATAGATCTCAGATATGATAATTGGAGCCTGTTCCTTTATGCCATGACTAAGAGGTCTTGATTGATTTGTTCTATGATCCATTTGCTTGTTTTCTTGGCTACCCATGGCATTTGCAGGACTCTTCTCCAACACTAAATCTTTTCACATTCATTCTATCCTGCTTCTTCAAAGTTCAAACCATTTCCATACTTTTGATAAAAGTAATCTACATGAATCCATTAGGACAGAGGTTTTCAACCTGGGGTCTACAGACCCCTTGAGGTCCATGGCAAGTTGCCAGGGGGGATCCACACACAGGTAAAAAAAATTGGAAAAAGTAATATACATGAATTGTTGATTAGTTAGTAATTAGCTGAATTTGTGGGAATGGGGTCCACTATGTAGCAATGGTATATTTTGTTGAAAATGTCTATATTAGGAGTTAAGCTTAAGTCTTGTTCATATGATATAGATCTGAGGCAAGGATAGAAATCTTTACTCCACGGCTACTAAAAGAAAGTAAAACTATTTAGGGAAGAGAAAATATGTAAGCCCTTCAAAAAATAATAATCTTACCCAGTGAGAGAGGTGAAAATCAGGTAAATTATAACTTTACCCTTTTAATCATAGTCTGATAGATTCTTGTTCCATATTTTAAATACTGCAATAAACTACTACTGAATTATTATAAAATCAAACGTAATTTAATTGGAAATGTTTATGTTTGGCTTATTTATTTTTGTGACCAATTAAAAATTGCTGATGCTATTGTTTTGTTTAATGACCTCTATTCTACTGCTCAGAGAGAATGCTGTATCAAAGAGTGAGCGTTGTTACTTGGATAACTGAGTAGGTAGGACAAAAAGAAAAAATGAAAGTGAGAAGGAATGACAAGGAAAACTGATATCCTGAACCACAGAATCCCATGCTGGATCATTTTGTTGTAGATTCACTTGTCGAGGTATCTGAATTCCTTAAATGAACATACATGTTCATTTGTTGATTGCAGCTTATACGTAGCTTGACAGGATGAATGTACTTTATGACTATGAATATATCTTATGCTTACATATACAACTGATTATGTCTATATATGCAATGATTATGCTTATATATATAAATGATTATGATTATACTTATATATACAAGTGATTATGAATGTATCTTTGATTGTAATCACAGTTGTTTATTGTATGTATGTAGGTATTGAGCATGTACACCGAAGACAAATTCCTTGTGTGTCCTGACACTCTTGGCAAAATAAATTCTGATTCTGATTCTGATTCTATGCCTCTATTGTCAGTTTCTAATCCTGGTCTATTTCGATAAATAGAATATAATATACATGACATGGTTGAACTGTGAAATCCTTAGTGTTCTCTGAGTTTGACTGTTTTCGTGCAAATGTTAGTCACAAGATGTCACCAGACTTGGTAACATCTGCAGTGCTTGTTCTCATAAAAAATATATTGTGATTCCCTAAATTTACAGAGAAAATTATTTAGAAGTCATAGAATAAGTCAGCAGAATGAAATAAGAATGAACAAGGTTTGTGCCCGTTGATGTACATGTCAAGAATTAATTGTTTTCTATTATGTTGAAAAATAATCAGCCATCATCTAGTTTAATATGGCTATTTTATGATTCATTTTCTATTCCTGGTGGAGATGCTGATTTTAAGTATTGTGTGCATTGCACACCCATATTATACATGCATTTGGGATAATAGTCAACCTATGAAGATGTAAAAAAAAAGCCACATTCAGCTTTTTCTCATGTCATTTCCACTCCATTTAGAAAGTATCAAGATTATTTGCAGAATTTCAGTGAACAATAGCTGTGCAATTTTCAACAGAATTTTACCTGGAAATTAAGATAAATCAACATATGTTTTAAAAAGCCAAAATTACCCCCAGTCTTTTTTACAGCTATTACCATTCTATTTTATGCCCAAGTAGTACTTGGCTTCCAGATTCTTTTAAAAAAATATATGAATTGACCTTGATCACAAAAGGGCTATTTTGTCATTGATGTAGAAGATACAAAAGACTTTATGATGCTGTGCAGCTGGAAAATAAAGGTGTTTTTTTCTCTTTTATAATACAGATAACATAATTTTTTAAAAAAGAAATGGCTTGCAGGTACACAAGGAAGAACAAAAGAAGATTGAAGAAATTTGGATTCTTTTTTTTTGCATTTCCATATTGATTATAATACTGCAGGGAACATCAGACAGAGCACAATAATAAGTACATGGGAACAAAGAGATAACTTATACAAAGCAGCAATCAGCTACTGCGTATTTAGATGAAAATGAAGCATTTCACATAAGTTGAAAATCCTTTGATTAAAAGGAAAGCTTTATATCAACAGTAAGTAGAATCAACCTCATATTAGAGTCTGCAGCTTGTGAAACTAAAGTAGCTTTTTTTTTGGTCTTCTGAATTAATCGAAATGTTTTGGTATTATTTTACACTATATTTTATTGATAATGAGCCTAACACATCTTTGATCTTTGCTTTGATCAGAGGCCTAATATGGAATGAGTCAATGGCAGAATAAAGGGAAGAAAACAAAGATGGTAATTGTAAGAGCAATAAAAGTGAATATCTTATTAGCAGAGAAGACATAGGTTCAAATGGCAGAAAATGAAACTTCCACAGAAAATATGAAAAGGAAAAAGATAAATTGCTCGCCATTTAGCACTGATCTGACACAGTCATGTATGTATGAGGTAATGCATGTATGATTTAATTTGCAACAGTAGATTGGTTTCATTGAAGCTGTTAGCCTGAACAGGCTATCCGTGTTTCTTTGGGTGGGAAATCACCAGGGAATACTACAATGGTAGGTTAGATTAAATGTCAAATTACATGGTCTGAAAGAAGACCATGGCAAATATTTTCATATTGTTGTCAAGAAAACAATATGACTGTGTCCAGAGAATAAGGAAGAGAGTTCAATTCAAGGGAGGGTTTTATCTTTAACATCCTATAGCAGTGGTTCTCAATCTGTGTCAGTGGACCCTGTGGGGACTGTGATGTCATCACAGGGTGTCCATGAAGGCTTGATGAAATGTTATAATTTAAATCTTAAGTCTTTGGGGGTCCATGGCCATGGTCTGTGGCCACAAAGGGTATTTAAAGGGGGTTCATGGTGGAAAAAAAGATTGAGAACCACTGTGTTATACGGTTGGAACCAGTCAAAGAATGGCCTCCCTCTTCCTTGACTTAAAGATTGCTTTGGAACAAAGCAATAAACAATTGTGATTAATGCAGCATGTACTGCAGAGAAAGGCCGGTCTGCTAATTTCCTGTATAAACGAGGAAAACTCCCCTCCCCAGAGTGTAGCTGCAGTGCCCCCCAAAGCAGACAGTGCAGCACATACTGGAAGAATGTCCCCCCCCTGCTTATCAGGGAAATCCTAGAGACTTTCTATATGCAACTACATCAAGTCTTGCTTACATTGACAGTCAGTCCCTGAATTTGTAAGCTTATGAGAATTGTGATGCACTTACCATACGATAAATAAATACAGAGACCTGAGCAAGAGTGGCTTTCTGATACTTTTATTTTTAATCTACTTAGATCATCCCTTTCCACCTCTCTATAAATAATATTGCAAAATAAAGATGCTGGAAGTTAAAACATTGGCTCAGAATTTTTTAAGAGGTACCTATATTCTGAACCAACTATTCGGCAACGTACCTCTGTGCAGCAGCTTCTCTAGGACAATTCTCAAACGATGAAGTGCTGATGGTGAAATTTCATACTTGTTTACATCTATCACAGGTACTTGCTGACATTTCCCAAACACACCATCTGGGGAAGGAAAGGAGAAAAGGAGGAGATAAATAGAAAAGGAAATAATACTATTCTATGTTACTTCTACTCCATCAAGAAAATTGTATCATCCTTTATAATGCTTTCCACTTTCATGAAATGCAAAATAAACTGCAGGGTATTTCTATTATCACTCTTCCATTCCTTTTTATCCATGCTCCCATCCTAAGCAATCCCAACTCAAAAAAGATAATAAATATTCCTTCTGAAAACCAGAATGTAAAAGAAACACTGATATTCATTCTCAGAAGTAGTAGGATTCTCTCTCTCTCTCTCTCTCTC
>JANHFO010002580.1:65589-78753 GCA_032468095.1 Pareas carinatus
TTTCTGTCCCTCCTAATTCAAAGGAAGAGAGCTGGATCCCTCCTTTCCCATCAGCCTTGCATAAATCTCCCCCCTTTTCTCCTCCCTTGCCTTCCGCCTGCCCTGCCTCTCAGTTGGCACAACTCCAGGAGCCTGCCTCTGCTACACATGGTTGTTTTCAGCTGCTGGGGGGGGGAGTTAGATTCACCTCCCTGCTGAGCAAGGCTGTGTTTAGTTTGCTTCTCTCCTCAGCATTCCCACGCCCTGCTCCCCCCCTCACTGTCATTCCTGAGCAACAGGTTATCGGTTATCATTATTTTTGCAAAGCCTTTTTTTCAGCAGCTATGGGATGGACTCATGGCGACTCCAAAATTGCTCTAGGGTGGAGCAGAAACAAATATATCTCAGGGCAATTTCCTGGAAGGATACCCAACGTTTTCCAGATTCCAAGATTTACGCTTTGCGTTCAGCTTTTGAGGACCGTCTATGGGTTTATGAAGCTTTAAACAAAGGAAAACGCATGGTGAAAAGTCGGGGATGAAAAGCAACATGGATTGGCAATGAAGTTGATGGATTCTGAGGGAGGCAGTCTGACCGGGTTCTTAAACTGGAGAAATGGACACTATAAATCAAAATGACAGATAGGGTGGCTGCTAGTCTAATTTCCTTCTTCAGAGTAGAGGAACAGGTGACAACCCAATTCAAGAAAAAAAAGTCACGTGGATTTTTCTTTTTATAAGGAGGTTTTGGTTGTAAAGTGAAGGAATCCCAAGCGGCATCTTCAATAAAATGGCATTCCAGTTTAAGGGAAGCATTTGTTTATCACAGCTTCCGGGTAATCTGGTCTTCAGGAGTGAAACAAAAGTGCATTCAGAGAGACAGGAAATGGGAAGCTGCTCTTGATACTGTATGGAATGCCTGGATTTGCTGAGTTGTTAATCAGAATCAGAATGTATTGGCCAAGTGTGTCTGGACACACAAGGAATTTGTCTCTGGTGTACATGCTCGATACCTACATACAATAAACAATATGTGACTACAATCATAAGATGCATTGATAATCATAAAGTACATTCATCTTGTCATGTACATATAAGCATAAGATGCATTCATAATCATAAAGTACATTCATCTTGTGTACATATAAGCATAAGATACATTCATAATCATATTACATTCATCTTGTGTACATATATGCATAAGATACATTCATAATCAGAAAGTACATTCATCTTGTCATGTCCATATAAGCTGCAATCAACAAATCACGATCTTAATCATGAATACAATTACAATCATAAAGTACATTCATCATGTTATAAAGTACAACCATCGCATCCCAAAACACATTTCATCATGTCACAAGACACTTTCCTCATGTCATACGATACATTCTTGTTGTACGGTAGTTTTTTGTAATAGGTTTAGAACAGTTGTGGGATGCTAATAATCTACAAGTCAAAATAGGGGTACTAAATGGATAACTAGTTTATATTGTAAGATGTAAGCAACAAGTTAATTGTCATACAATTAAGAGAGTGGGTAATAGATAATTGGTAATAGGAAAGATGAGAAGGTAATAATAATATATTCCTACTTAATATAATATTATATTAATATAATATATTCCTACATAATGAGCATCTTTTAAGCGCTACATGGAATGGGATGGCCAACTAGCAATCTTAAAACTAGAGTTTGTGTCCCATTGAGGTTGGGAGAGTTTAAGCCATCAATTTGTTTGTTTTAAGAGTTTTCCATCCCAGGAGAAGATGGGAGTAGAAGATGGTTTTGGTTTGCAGGTTGCAACTTTGCAACTTCAAGTAGGCGAGAAGATCCTGAAGAGAGAGGTTGGAACCAGCCAAATTTAGATGAATTGATCCTCCAACTTTGTATATGGGAGCTTCAGAAGTTCCTCGTTCGTTTTGTCTCGAAAGGCAGGCAAATCTGGGTTTTACTCAACGTTAGGAGAGACCCAAAGGAAGGATTACGATCCTTCTCTGTGCGGTCTCAGTATATTTAAATTGCTCTTTCTGTTGTCTGTTGATAAACCTTGGGAGATTGGTGGAGGATGCTGGGCCTGCTTGATCTTGGTGGGAGGTACTTCTGGTTACCTTTCATCTCCAGATGCTGCTGAAAATGCCCAGAAGTTAAACATTTGTAATTAAGTATGAATCTTTGTCTCCCCTCCCCGCCCCTTCCTTCCACTTGTCTGCAGAGTATTTGTAGCAGACCGAGGAAGGAAGCATCTTCCAAACTTCTTGCAATGTTTGGATGGCAAAGAATTTAAGCCAGGCTGAAACAGAACAATATTTCATCATCTCCAGGGGACTACAAATTCAGCGGGAGCTATCAACAAGGGCAAATGTATTATGATTGTGAGGTCTTCAGTTCCCCCTGCTCTCCAAGCACATCCCTTTTGAAAGGCGAGTCAACCCTTGTTGACTTCCTGGGTGCAAATAGATTTCACGGGCAGGAATATACTGTATCCCTGTTGCGGTGACCTTCCTGTTCCAACGTTGTTTAGGTTTTCTGAAACCAGCCAAGTTTGGCTCAGCGTGGTCACCTGAGCTGGGTGGCCTTAAATCTAGGCCAGGGATGGCAAACCTATGGCACGGGTGCCACAGTAGGCATTCAGAGCCCTCTTTGTTGGTACGTGAGCCAAGTCACCCCAGAGCTGAGCATGCTCAGAAAGACAGTAGTGGCACCAGACAATGACATCACAGGGCCCTGCACATGATCAGAAAGAGTAGCGGTACCGAGCAATCACATCACAGGACCCTGCACATGCTCAGAAAGGTTAGCTATCACTGGTCTAGGCTAACTTCACAAATCGCCATTTTTTTCAAAAACATCCAGAGGCCATCATAGGTTTCTGTGCAGCTTCCAGGACCCTACCACGAATACAGCAGCCAAACTGGGTTTTGTGGCGCAGTGGTTAGATTGCTGTGTTGCTGGCTAACTCTGCCTACTGCCGGGAGTTCGATCCTGATCGGCTCAAAGTTGACTCGGCCTTCCGGCCTTCTGAGGTCAGTCAAATGAGGACCCGGATTGTTTAGAGGCAATGCGCTGACTCTGTAAATTGCTTAGAGAGGGTTGTAAAGTGCTATAAAGTGGTATATAAGTCTAAGTGCTGCCACTGTTGCAATTGAGCCTCGCGAATTAACAAGCCGTGGGATCGATGTGACACCCGGTTTGAATCAAGACGCTCTCTGAGTCCTGTGAAAAGGTGCGGCAGGAGAGAAGCAAACTTGTAGGAAGTGAAAACAAGGCCTCGGTCTATTTTGCAATCCCAGCTGGCGAAGCGGCACGCCGGTTGTGGCTGTTGGGTGCCAAAACTTTGCGAAGGCACAGTGTGAAACTGTGGAATGTAAGCTGACGCAGGGTTTCTAGAAGGATGAAGTCAGCTCGCAGCTGTACGTTTCATGGATTCGAGGGTATCTCCAGCCTCGTTGTCATCTAGCGAACCACAGCTGGTGCACATCCTGGAAAACACCCAAAGTGGGCCACAGATGGTAGGAGAAGAGAGAAAGGAGAGCTCCCTGCGCTGTTGGGGACTCGGAAAGGCTGGGGTGACAGCTATAGCAGTTGCAGCTCAGATTGTCAAGGCCTGTGTGTGTCGGTCCCTAAAGGTTTTCATTTCATCCGTCGCTGGGAGCTTCTCTGAAATCAAGTACAGGAATATTAGCTAGGTGACCTACATAGGTATGAACAGAGTTGTCTGCCTGGTTCATTTGTCTTTTTTGATCCACCTCTGTTCCGCTCTCATGAATGCTAACAGGTGTGTTTCTGGGTGTGTTTCTGCTCTGCAGCTGCCACCACCACCACAAAGCTCTGTGTCACTTCTGAATATGAATGTAAATCGTCTGTTGGAATGATCTTGGTAGGAAAACCCACAGACTAGACATAAGCCAAATAAGAGGCAGCTGAGCCCTTAGAGGGAAAAGGGGTGTGGGAAGCATCTCAGAAGAAGTCTTCCCTAGTTTCTTGGGCTGCAAAGGTGAGGGGGAAAGAGTGGTACTTCCAGACTTGCAAAATTCTGCTCCTGTAATGGCTTGTTAGAATGACCTCAGGAGACAGGTGGAAGAGCCACAAACTAGACATTGGTCAGATAATAGGCAGCTGAGCCCAGAGAAGCAAAAGGGACGTGAGAAGCATCTCAGAAGGAACCCTCCCTAGTTTCTTGGGCTGTAAAGGGAAGCAGGGAGACTTTACTTACAGACTTTCAAGACTCTGATGCTTGATGGTCTTATGGGAATGACCTCAGGAGACAGGAAGAAGAGATGCAGACTGTCCAATGGTCAGTTAAGAGGCAGTTGAGCCCAGAGAAGCAAAAGGGATATGAGAAGCATCTCAGAAGGAACCCTTCCTAGTTTCTTGGACTGTAAAGGAGCAGGAAAGAGATGGACTTTTAGACTTGCAGGATTCTGTTAATGTTCACCTTACAATAAAGTTAGAACTAGCACCCCTGGGTGTTCCCTTGCGTGGACTACCTTGCAAGGCTGACAGTAGTTATCTCAATGGCTTTGGTGAGGAGAATAGGTGTGTTTGGGCTAAGGAGGTTCTCTCTCACCAAGCATCTTTCTGGCTTTTGACTGCTTTCATTTCAGAAGGGGGAGGGGAGAGAAACCCCCCCCCCAATATGTATTGCTTTGAGGAGGCTGTACCAATTCTCCCAATACAGATCGCCCTCGACTTACAGCCATTCATTTACTGACTGTTCAAAGTTACAACAATGCTTTAAAAAAAATGACTTGCAACTGCTTTTCATACTTGCCACCACTACAGCATTCCCAGGGTCACATGATCCAGATTTGAATGCTTGGCCACTGACACATATTTGTGACGTCCGCAGTGTCCCGGGTGTGGATGGGTCACGTGATCCCCTTTTGTAAGTCAGCGGGGAAGCCAGATTCACTAATCAACCATGTGACTAACTGAATGACGGCAGCAATTCATATAACTGTGGCATGAAAGCTCATAAAAATGGGACAAAACGGTATCGCTTAGGGACAGAAATTGTGGGCTTGGTTGCGTTCGTAAGTCGAGGACTACCTGCACAATCCTGCAAAGCCTCGTGGTGAGGCCTGGGTAGTCCTAATTTCATAACCTTTTCCAACAACTTTTTGGGCTGGCCAAAATGTTTTTCTGGGAGTTGCTGTGATTAATTCTATTTGTCAAGGCTCTTAGCGTTATCGTTATTTATCTTCATTTAACTTATCCTCATCTGTTTATTCAGTAAATATCAGAATCTCTAAACTGAGCTTTTCTAATAATTCATGTTCTAACCAAGAACGTAGGCTGCTTATTAGAATTTAGAATAGAACAGAGCCGGACAGGAATAGAATAGAATAGAATAGAATAGAATAGAATAGAATAGAATAGAATTTATTGGTCAAGTGTGTCTGGACACACAAGAAATTTGTCTCCAGTGAACATGCTCAGTACCTACATACAACTGTGATTACAACAAAGATACAATCAAAGATACCTTTCATAGACATTTGAATATATAAGCAAAATTCCAATCATTTGGGTATATATATATATATAGACATAATCACGATCATATAGGCATAGTCATTGCATATATAGGCATAATCAATTGTGTATACATGCATAAGATACATTCATAGTCATAAAGTAAGTATAAGCTGCAATCGACAAACCATGATCTTAATCATGAATTGTGTATATTATAAGATACATTCATAGTCATAAAGTACGTATACATTCATTGTGTCATCCATATATGTATATATTTCTCAAGAACAACTCACTTACTCACTCACTCATTCATTCACTGACTGACTGATTCATCATGAGATCTCCAAAACGGTAAAAGCTAGAAACATAGGCATAGTCATTGCATATATAGACATAACCAATTGTGTATATAAGCATAAGATACATTCATAGTCATAAAGTACGTATACATTCATCATGTCATCCTGTTCTAAAGTGTGAACATCCTGTCATAAAAACACCCTCCGCATTAACACTGTCATTTAGCTTTTAGCAGGTTGATGACATGAGGTTGATACATGCTCAATACTTATATACAGGCTATAATTGACAAACTGTGATTACAATCGTAAGGCTATAATTGACAAACAATGGTTATTATTATTATTGTCATTATTAAAGTTACTGCTGTTAATAATCCATGGTTGTTCAGGATTGATGTGCTGCCACTTTGTTTTGAAACTTGTCCACAAGTAATATTGATTTATTTTTATATATACCTATAAAGAAAAGCAACCAATAAGACTTGGAAAAATATTCCGGAAAATAAAACTGAGCACGGCCACCTGCCTCTTACAGCTGTAATCGATGGTTCGTTTGGAGTTGGTTCAATAAATTGATTTAAATCTGAGAGCAGCGGCTTAACTGTACTTTCGTAATGCTTTTAAATGTTCAGCTGAATTTATCCGCCATTGAACCACAAGCTAACCCGAACCGAGCTGAATTCTTCCCGCAGAAAAAAGCTAGTCAAGATTAAAACGGATCGCATTTAGCTTGGATTTTAACTGACTTGCTTCAAGGTGTTGGGTAAATCCAGTTTGTGGAGGGGAGGTTTAAAAGGGATGGAGCAGTCCCACTGCCCATCATTAAACAATCCCATCAAGGAAATGCAACTCTAACGGAAAGTAAGTTGCTATGCTAGGGTTAGAATTTAGCTGGCTAAATTAAATCCATACGATGCAAGTAACAGTCAGGTTAATCTGGAGCCGGGATCTCCAACCTAGGTCCCTTTAAGGCTTGTGGGTGGCTGAGGAATTCTGGGAGTTGAAGTCCACAAGCCTTAAAGGGACCAGGTTTGGAGACCTCTGATCTGGAATACGTCAAGACTTCAAAGAGATAGCGTCACTGATGCTATCGCTCGTAGTTTAGGCACAACCTGGATATCCATGTGTAATCTGAAAATACCCCATAATGCAAAGCTGGGTTCTTAAAGAGAAAACTTCCAAGAGGGTTACACCTCTAATGTTTGTCTCCTTCTTGGCCTCAGAAATCAAAGCCAGGGGGCATCTCCAACGGCCGTGTCAAAAATGATCATAAGCCACTTGTTTCAAAACTCCCCTCCATTGAAGAGCTGCACACTGAACAATCCAAAAAGAGAGCGGGGAAAATAATTACGGACTCCTCACGCCCTGGACTTAATCTGTTCAAACGTCTTCCCTCCGGGCGCCGCTACAAGGCATTGCAAACCAAAACAACCAGACACAAGGACAGTTTCATCATGTCATCAACCTACTAAACAGCTGATTTACAGGACAGCGTTAGTGCAGAGGGTGTCTTTGCGACAGGATGAAATGGGTTTTTGTGACATGATGTTCTCACTTTATAACATGATGAATGTATACATACTTTATGACTATGAATGTATCTTATGCTAATATGCAAAATTCATGTTTAAGATCGCGGTTTGTTGATTGCAGCTTATACGTACTTGACAAGATGAATTTATGATTATGAATTCTCTATCTTATGCTTATCTGCGCTATTGATTATGCCTATATCTGCCTATATATACAAATGGTCATAATTGTGCTTATATATTCAAATTATCTATGAATGTATCTTGATTGTATCCTTGTTGTGTCCTTGGGTGTCCTGATACACGTGGCGAAAATAAATTCTGATTTCAGTGTCGTTGCAACTTTGAACGGTCCCTTGATGAACTGTTATAAGTTGAGAACTACGTCTATAAGAAATAAGAGGACCACAGACTCCATTCTGATGCGGGCACAGGGCAGGGATAAAGAGTTAGACCAGGTGACCTCTTGTGTTCCCTTCCATCTCCAATTCTAAAAACCTTGCATTTCACCTGTGCATAAGAAGAGCCTTTTGATATCCAGCCCTACCTATAGGTCAGTGTCCAGGGTCCCGCAAACCAGATCTGCTATTCTGAATCCCGAATTTTTTTAAAAAAGGAAACTCCCATCGGAGGCCCTGGGAATTCCCTGTTTCGACCCTTCAGAGGTGTCTTTGCGCCTAACGCGGGAGGCTTCCTTATATATCTATTTGCTGCCGCACGCCTGTTTATGCCCAACTGTGTTTCTATTTGAGTAAAGCAAACACCGCCAGAGACGCCAGGCGCGCACCTAATTTGTTTGCTCACAGATGTCAGGTAAGAGCTTCTATTTACTAAAGCGGATGTTCTCTAAACGCAGCCCGTGCCTGGATGCTGCCATTTCCATAGCTGCTCATCTGTTCGGGGCGAGGATCTCAAGGTGTCTCCCCTTGAGTTTATTTCTTTAATGGCGAGGGATTACTCAGCGACAGGGTTGGGAGGAACGTCGGAGGTCTTCTCGTCCAACCCCCTGCTCAGGCAGGAAGCCCTCTACCAGTTCACACAAATCGTCGTCCAATCTCTCCTTAAAAACCTCCAGTGATGGAGCACCCACAATGTCTGGAGGCAAGCCGTTCCCCTGATTAATTGCTAATTAATCGACGATTGTTAATTGTCAGGCAATTTCTCCTTAGTTCTAGGCTGCTTCTCTCCTTGATTAGTTTCCACTCGTCGCTTCTTGTCCTGCCCTGAAGAGCTCTGGGGAATAAGACAATCCCCACTTCTTTGGGGCAACCCCTGAGATATTGGAAGACTGCTATCATGTCACCCCTAATCCTTTTCTTTATTAGACTAGGCCAGTGATGGCTATCCTGTTAGGCACCGAGTGGACGGACGTGTCGCAGCTAATGAGTCGCGGTTTGTGATGTCATTGCCTGGCGCCACTACTCGCTTTCTGAGCAGGGCCCTATGACGTCATCGGCCATCGCCGCAACTCTCTTTCTGAGCATGCACAGGGCCCTGTGACATCATCACCCAGTGCCACAACTCTCTTTCTGAGCATGCTCAGCTCTGGGGCGATGCTGGGATGACCTGGCTCGCGTGCTGAGAGAGAGGGCTCTACGTGCCCTCTGTGGCACGCGTGCCAAAGGTTCGCCATCACTGGACTAGGCATACCCAATTCCCGCAACCATTTCATTCCATGGTTTAGTCTCCGATCCCCTAATCGTCTTTGTTGTTCTTCTCGGCATCCTTTCTAGAGCCTCAGCAACTTCCTTGCATTTCCTTGACGGTGTTTTGAAAGGTACCCCTGGTCAGATGCATCCTTGCAACATGCTAACCCTTGTTTATCTTAGCCTTGATTCCCGGGAGCAGAGGGGCTGCACGATCCTTAACGTGGGATCAAATTTAGCCGTCATGGAGTGTATCGTGCTGGAAATCAAAGGGGTTTAAGAAGGCCAGGTTTGTTTATTCGTTTTTTTTTTAAAAAAATGGACTTCCGTTTCTCTCCTTCAGATCCAGTTTGATCCAGTCACTGCTGGAATTCTAAACCAAGCGGGACAAAGATTCGGAATTGCAATTCCATGTCGATTGCAGCTTAGATGTACGTGACAAGCTGAATGCACTTTATGATGATGAATGCATGTTATGATTATAATCACAGTTGTATGCAGGTTGGTATAGAGCATTCCTTGTGTGTCCAGGCACACTTGGCCAATAAATTCCAATTCTGATTCCGAAGGTCACGTTGGGCAAAGCCTGTCTCTGATCCAGAAGTGCTCTGCCACCAGTTGTGTGGCCCAATGCCTCCCGAAAGACTGCCTACCCTCCTTCTCCCCCACCCCCCGTTTTTCAGACGACACTCCCAGATGTTGAACACTTGCCACCACCACCCCGGACCCCCGTTGGCTTTTGATATACGGTTCTCCTGAAAATCCGGGCCTTTCTCTCGTTTCTATCTCCTGAGCCTTGCTCTGCTCCAGCTCTGTTCTTTTGAGGAAGGCGCTGTGCAGATGCTCACCAGATGTGGATGTTTTACTATATTTCGGCATGTTTGCCCCAGTGGTGTTACTATGGTGATAGCAGATTCACAAGCGGGATGAATTAATTGAGCAGAGATGTCTACGGTTGCCATAGCGTTCATTCAAACAAATACTCTCTTGCACGTGTGTGTGTGTGTGTGTGTGTGCTTCCAACCCACTTTTATATTTTTTAATGACCTAACTGATGATTTTACCACCGGCTTCCTTTCTTTTCACCTGGGTGGTATTTTTGCCAACTAAGCACATTTGATCCAGTTATATACCGTTTTGCCTCTCCATCCATCCATCGCGCAGTAGCGTTGTCATTTCGTGATTCGGGTGACCGCTTTGGTCTTCTTCTTCTCGGCTTCAACGCACCACTAGACTAAGTGGCCAATCTTGACCCAGCTTAACAAGGTAGCGTCCCTGTAATGTATTGAGCTCAATGTAGTTTGCTTAATCGTTGCCCTAGTCCAGTGATGGTGAACCTATGGCACACCTGCCGCAGCAGGTGCACCAAGCCCTCTCTGCTGGCACGCGAGCCAAGTCGCCCCAGCATCGCCCCAGAGCTGAGCGTGCTCTGTTCAGAAAGACAGTAGCAGCGTCAGGTGATAATGTCATGAGCCGCGACGCATTAGTCGCAACTTCTCCGGGCACGTGGTGTCTAAAAGGTTAACAGCCATCACTGCAGGCCCAGACTGACTGGAAAAAGTGCAGAGTCTAAGAGCGACTAAGATGATTAAAGGCTGGAGACTAAAACATATAAAGAACGGTTGCAGGATTTGGGTTTAGTCTAGAGGAAAGAAAGATTGGGGGGACATTGTAGCAGTATTCCAGTATTGAGCTCAATGTAAACTGCTTACTCATTGCCCTAAAGTAGTCGAAGCCTGTAGGCCCAGACTGCCTGTCTCCAGGGGTCGCTCGAAAATCCTCAATTGCCTGTGGGCTGCCTCCTAGAGGCCAAACTGTATATAAGCTCGTGCGCGGCAGAATTGCCGAGCTTTCATGTGTGTTCCTGCTTGATGTAAGATAGGCCTGTTCTTCACTCCAATAAACTCGTATTCTGCTCTACAACCGGTGGCTAAAGTCGTATTTTCTGCCACCGAGTCTGGAGCGGTTTGCTTTGAGCTTGTCTTTGTCGTCAGCCCGTGTGTTATTGTGGTTAAAACTGAAGCAATCCTTGACAGGGAGAACATTGTGTAGCAGACCATTTTGTGTACTCAGCTTAGGTCGGACCGTAGGCGGCGTAGCTCTAAGTGGTCCAGGTCCAGAATTTCAAACCTGGGGCGCATAAGGTCTTCTATGGCGGTCCGAGGCGTGGAGGACTCTTCTCGTAAAATGCATCTGGACCCGTTCGATTGTATTAATGCCCGTTATACGATGTGGATTCCAGGCAGGTGAGCTGCATTCGAGGATTGGCCTGGCGGAGATCTTAATATGCCCTCATTTGCAGTTCAATGTTCAATTAGCTCTGGGGCTTAAATCTTTTGAGATGAGTACCCCTGGGTCCTCCTTCAGCTTTAGGACTTATTTTCCGGTTAGGTCTTATTTTGGGGGAAATAAGGTCCTCAACGCGTCCTGTCTGGCTGACGATCTTAACTGGGGCTTATTTTGGGGATGGGGCTTCTATGACGAGCATCCTGACAAAAATCAGGCAAGGGTTTATTTTCCGGTTAGGTCTTATTTTCGGGGTAGGAATGGTTGCACCCCAATAATTGCCATTCCAAGGAACGTGCTCGGCCAGCAAATGAATGCCCAGGGCCTCCTCATGCCAATTTAGCGTCATTGCAAATGGCAGGTGCTATCTGGGCGTTCAAGGATCAGCATCCAACTCAACGAGGAGAGCGGGGTAGGTTGGAGAAGCCCCACGGAGAAGGTTCCGTGGGTGGCATTTAATAGCACGCAACTTTTTTAGATTTACACAACAGCCACCGATATAAATACCACCCACAGAACCGCCCAGGGCACACCGAGACATTCTCTCGAGGATGGGCTCCAGCAGGAGTTCGAAAGCTCAGAAGGCAGAAATCTCTCACGGACCGACTACCCAAAATTGGATCCTGCAAGAGGCGAAAAGCCAGCCAAATCCTGGTCAAAATGTCTGGGTCGCCGATACCTTTCGATTTTCCGCTGTTCCAATTCCAGATTAAAGTGAAGGCATTTCTTCTCCCCCCCCCTGCAACCTCCTTCACCGCCACCCCCCCAAGGCCGCTCCGTGCCCTTTCGCAATAACCGTAATTGCCCCCTCGCCGGCTGCGCGGTGATTCATTTCGCCAGGCCTGCTCAGCGCAGACGCTTCATTGGTATTCCGGGTGGCTGCTGTGTCTGTCGCTGCTCTGCACGCTGCCGGGTCCAGGATCCTCGGGGAGTTGTGCAGCTGTCAAATTGACTTCCATCCTCCCCCCTCCCGGAGCCGAGAGACAAATTATCCAGCCGGCTGTCAGACGAGACTAGGCGATCAAACCTGCAATTTCTAAGTGATTTTTTTTTCCTCCCGGTTTTTTTTATTATTATTATTATTATTTATCCGAAAAGGAAAGGGAAGCCAAGAGTGCAGTCGCCTGTGTCATCCCTGACACATGACAAACTGGGTACGGTGCAGAAATGGGAGAGGTTTCAATCCCTGTTTTTTTAAATAATAACAACAACAACAACAACAACAACAACAACAACTTTGAGTGGAGGGGGTAGGTTGATGAATTTAGAAAAAGAAGTGAGAAGAATAGTTTGGCTGAAATTCTGGCAAATTCACACTCCTCTGCTGGGACAAGGGTATCAAACTTAATTTCATCATGGGCCATTTTAACGGCCACCACGGGCTGCCACCCACCTCTCTACACACACACACACACACACACACACGGGCTGCCTGTGGCCTACTCGAGCTTGCCGCGGGACAGTCGTTGTGGCTTCCCCACCCCTGGAGGTTTTCAAGACGAGATCAGACATCCATGTGTCTGGTGTCCTAAAGATCTCCTGCTCGAGCAGACGGTTGGACTAGAAGACCTCCAAGGCCCCTCCCCGCCCTTGGATGCCATAGCCATCCCGCTATCAAGCTACAACTCCCAGTGTGCCTCACATCACCTTTGCACTGTTCAGAATTGCAGATGTTCATCCCCCAAATGGGCAGCTGCCCATTTCTGTATCCCCGCAGAATCGGGATTTATTGCCTTATTTATCTTATTTTATGTTTATTATTTCAATTTATAGACCGCCCTCCTCTCGAAGGACCCAGGCCGGGGCACAGCCAATTAAAACCACAACACTATCGCATTAAAACAGTTTAAAATTAAATCTATCTGGGCTGCAAATTCTTAAAAACTCTAAAATTTAAAATCCCGGTGGCCCTCTAAGACCCTCAAACTAGGG
>JANHFO010002580.1:94952-105125 GCA_032468095.1 Pareas carinatus
AGATAGATAGATAGATAGATAGATAGATAGATAGATAGATAGATAGATAGATAGATAGATAGATATAGATAGAGAGAGAGAGAGAGAGAGAGAGAGAGAGACAGACAGACAGACAGAGAGAGAGAGAGAGAGAGAGAGAGAGAGGAAGATTAGATAGACAGACAGATTTGTTTTTGTAGATTTTCACAAGTATGTAGGTCTGGGTGCATTCAGGTCTTTTCCCATGTAGGGTTGAGAGGTCTTTTCCTGTGTAGGATTACTCTCAATCCTACGCGGGAAAAGACCCGAACACACTCAGACCTACATAGATATAGATATAGATATTTGGCGTCTTTTCTTGTTGGTCAGAAATCATGACATGGTGCAGAGAAGGAAGAGGGGGAGAGCAGAAATGCACCCCACGAGGCTCCTTTTAGCAAGCAGACCCTCTGAAAAAGGAGCGATGGGAATGGCAGGCCCCGGGCCCGCTGGTCCCCGACTTGCAACCGTCTGTCCGAAGTTACAACAGCACTGTGGGAGGAAGGTGCCTTAGGGCCGTTTTTCACACCGACGACCGCTAAGGCGCTTGGCGACTTAAGTCGTATTTATGACTGTTGCAGTGTCCCGGGTGTGTGAGTATGTGCGTATGTGTGATGGCATCCCCTTTGGCCACCTTTTGACCAGCGAAGTCCAGAGGGAAGCCCGATTCGCTTCACGACCATGTTGACCGACCGAACAACGGCAGCGATTCACTTAACAGTGTCAAGAAAGGTCGCAGAACGGGGCAAAACCCACTCCAACAGATGTCTGGGTTCAATTGTGGACCTACGTCGAAGGGCTACCTATCTAGCTGTGGATTCTGGAAACTGACACACACTAAACCAGGACTGGGGTGACAAGGACCCCAAGGGAGTGGATGCAGTGGGTTCCCACCCGCCAAGTGGGCCTACAGCCATGTTTAACCCTTGGAATAAAGTGTCGTGCATAATCTCTGCTTTGCCAGAAGACGCTTCCTCCTCTTCCGAGGGAAACCCCTAGGCCAAAGGTTTTCAATCTTTTTCAAGCTGCAGACCCCAAAATGTGTCGCTGCTACAGGGCTGGACCCCATTCCCACACATTCAACTCATTACTAACTGACAATTGAGGTCTGTTTCTTTTTCCAACAGTTTGAAAAACCTCTGCCCTCGGTTCCAATTGCATGTTAAAAACTTTCGCCGACTTCCAACCTCGCTAGAAAAATAATTCAAAAATAACAAAGAGAGAACTCACTTTGGTTTTTTGTTTCTTCCTTTTTTTAAAAAAAAATCAAGTTCAGGCGAAAGGCAAGAGAGAAAACAAGGGGGACGGCCGGCTGGATGCAAAAGTAGGATTAGATCAACCCGGAAAATCATCTTTGTCAATTCCCTGGAAAGCAGAGTAGAAAGTTGCGATTCAGAAAGAAAGGAAAGCTAAAACTCAAAAGAAAGGGAAGAGGGAGGGAGGAAAGAGGGAAGGGAGGAAGAAAGACAGGAAAAGGAAGAGAAAGGAAAAGGTAGAGGAAGAAAATGAGGGAGAGAAGGATAGAAACAAACAAGGAACTGTGGTTTCATAGGATATGTACAACTGACTGCTTCACAGTGGAATAACATACACTCAAATGATGATGATTATTATTTATTTGATTGACCTTTCCTATTGATGGTTTACGGTGGGTAGATATGGGTTATATGAGTCCAAATGGCAACATACGAGCGCCTACAGTAAGTCGGAAAATTTATATACGATAGATCCGATTGTTATACAAATGTAGGTAAGTTTATATTATCAGTAAGCGTTTACCTTTGTAAAAGAATCTGCTAGTTCAAGTTCCTCTACTTTTCTGTCATTTACGGTTGACGTTACATGATGAAAGAGCGATAAAAAATGTACAACATACATAAATAAAACTCAAAGGCATCACAGTAAGAGCAAAGGGTGATCAAAAGTCCAGCTTATTTCAATGAGATTTTGTTTTCCTTCTTCCCTCCCTTTATTTATCTCAAATGGAGGTAAGTAAGCAAGCTCTTTGTAGCCCAGGAAAACGGGCGAATATTAAAATATTTCAATGGTTTTTTTCATCGCATCGGCACCAGCTTGTTTTCTCCCAAGAAAGCTCAAAAGGAACAGAATAAAATTCGACGGGAGTTTGCACCATCCAAACTGGAACTGGTGCCCGTTTCTCTGTGAAAGGCAGGAAGGTGTGTAGAAGCAATTAAGAAATGGGTAATTAATCCTGAATGGCAGCCCAGTCCTTAAAATTACTCTTAAGCAACTAGTGGTAGGTGGTCAAATTATACCTTTCCATCACATTTGGCGCTGCTGTAGATCACTTTTTTTCCTTTCCTTTTTTTTTCCTTTTTGCATTTTCTCATCGAAGGCAGAAAAAGGACTCGGAACAATTAAACCAAAGCACTAAGTAATTCCACCTACTTTGCAAGTGGGGGGAAAGTGAGAAAACGGTCTGCAATCATTCCTTGAAAAAAAAAAACGCTTTGGAGAGAGAAGAAAAGAAAAGAAAAGAAAGGCAGGAAGAAAAGGTTTCTAATACGCACTAAGTCAGACAACATATGTTTTCGGGTTTTAGGAGGTCTTAAAGGTAGCAGATCTTTGAAAGGTTCTCCCACACAAATAATACAGGAAAATACCAAGGAGGAAAAAAATAGGGCTCTTCAATAGACTTGCAACCAGCTAAAGAAAGTTGGTTCAGTGTATGTGTGTTGTGTGCGTGTGTATGTGAAAGAGGGAGGGAGGGAGGGACAAGAGACCTTGCAAAACAAAACAAAATAACAGAGTTGGAAGGAACCTTGGAGGTCTTCTAGTCTAACCCCCTGCTCAGGTGGGAGATCCTATTCCAGTGATGGCGAACCTATGGCACGGGTGCCCCAGTGGGCACGCAGAGCATTCTCTGCTGGCACGAGAGCCAAGTCGCCCCAGCATCGCCCCAGAGCTGAGCATGCTCAGAAAGGTGTAGCAGTGCCAGATGATGATGTCACGGGACTATGAGCATGCTCAGAAAGAGAGTAGCGGCGCCAGGCAATGACGTCACGAGCCATGAATCATTAGCCGCGACTCGCCTGGACACTCGGTGCCTAAAAAGTTAGCCATCACTGCCCTATTCCATTGAAGACAAATGGTGCTTCAAACTCTTCTTAGAAACCTCCAGCGTAGGAGCATTCGCAACTTCTAGAGGCAAGTTGTTCGTATTTGTATATGAAATCAGTGCAATATTTTTAAGCTGAAAGTCTTTTTGCTATGATTGACCACTGGATTTTTCCCGCCCTCTTCAACTGGGGTGGGAGTGGATGGCTGCCTCTGTCCCACCAATTATGTGCTTAAGTAACCAGATAGTGGGCAGCAAAAGGGAGGCAGAATAAATGCCAAGGGATAGTAGAACGAAAGACAAGATTCGGAGAAGATCACAAAGCATCCAGATCTGAAAATCGAAATATGCCATAAATTGGCTGCATTGGTCCCAGTGGGTTATGGGCACACCGAGTGCCATAGCAAAAAAAAAATCTTGGACACATTGCAACATCCTGAAACAGTGATGCTGTCCCAGCATCACCCCGGAGATGAGCATGCTCGGAAAGAGAGTAGTGGCGCCAGGCAATGATGTGACGGGGCCATGAGCATGCTCGGAACGGGAGTAGCGGCGCCGGGCGATGATGTCACAAGTTGTGACTCATTAGTCGTGACTCGTCCGACATTCTGTTTCTAAAAGGTCAACCCATCACTGTTTTAAATTCTTGGGAAGAATTTTGACGCGAATGAAGGCCGACAGTGGCTAAAGATCTGGCAGCTGTGATGTCCGGTTGTTGTGAATATAATAGTAATCCTGCTGGCATGCCGCCCTTGATTTTCAAGGAGGAACATCCCCCCGCCCCAGGTGTGCTCCCGGCACCCCGAGATCTTTCCTGGGAATGAAAGAGGTCATCTTTCGCAACCTGGATTTCCTACCCCAGCCCAGCCCAGCCAGCCCTGGAGAAATCAGGTCAGGACGATTCATCATCCACCCTGGATGATGACACCATTCTCCCCCCAAGTATCGGGCGGGATTTTTTCCTTTCTTCTCAGCTCTACCCAAGGAGCCCTTGGCACGCAAAGCACCGGCCCGCAACCCTTCCGTATCGCAGAGGGGGGGGATTAGTGCGTAGCTGCCTCGCATTCTGTCCTCACGACAGCACGGTGAGTCACGCGAAAGTAGAACGCCTTGCACAAAGCCACCCCAGCTTGCTTCATCGTTGGTCGGCTGCCACTTGAACCCGTGCCCATGTTCGACACTTGACTCGTGAAGCACGCACCTTCGCCTCGTCCCTATCGCCTTTCTCTTTCGGTGAGGTGGTGTGAGTGCGTACGTCTGCAGGTGTTCTCTCAGTCACCCGTTGACTGATTCATCCTTTCATACATTCCTTCATTCCGTGACGGAAAGTCAACAGGGGAAGTCTTCCCGCAGTTCCTTGCCATTCTTGGCAACTGTGCGGAAGGATTTGCCTCTCCCTTCCTTCTGGAATGTCCCTCAACTTCTCCATCCAGGTCCTATCTTGGTGGCCTTTGTTGAAGAACCAACCCTACTTAGCTTCCAAGCCCAAGAAATAGCCTTTTTCTATGAGAAGGGATCTACGAAGAGGTTATTTTCCTTCCCAAATCCAAACATCATGGCTCTCACCTGAACCTGTCTCTCTCTTTCTCTCTTCTCTCTCTCTCATCTATCTCTCTCCTCTCTTTCTATCCCTTCTCTCTCTGTCTCACTCACTCACTCTTTCTCTCCTCTTTCTATTTTCTCTCTCACTCTCGCATCTATCCTCTCACTCATTCTATCTCCTCTTTCACTCATTCACTCTCTCTCCTTTCTATCTCCTCTCTCTCTCTCACTCACTCTCTCTCTCATCTCTCTCATCTTTCTCATCTCACTCTCTCATCTATCTCCCCCCCTCTCTCATCTCTCTCTCTCCTCTTTCTCCTCTCACTCTCTCCTCTTTCTATCTCCTCTCTCTCTCTGCTCTCTCTCTCTCATGTCTCTCTCTCTCTCTTTCTCTCTCTCTCTCTCAATTCTGAATGGGAGAATTGGCTGCCGTCTCCGGAACCGGATAGAGTGATGGGAAACATCCCAACGCTATGACTAGTCAGATATTGGGGCTGGGATGTGTGTCACGCTTGAGTTACGCACTCTGGGACCTTTGCCTGTTATCAGAGTGGATCGATACGGCGAGAGCAAACTTTTCCGTCCTAAATTGAGAGGAAACGATTCTGGGCAGCCGGAAGGGAGAAATATATAGTTTTCACAATTATCTCCTCCCTCCCACCTCACGCACACTCATGCACACAAATACAGGATGTCATGATGGCATTTGGAAAGTATATTTACTAAGGAATCTGAGTTCATTAAAAAGGAATGCTTTGGGGGCTTTACAGGAGGGAAAGGCTACGGATGCAGCGACTCGGTTTCTACCTAGAGCTTCTGCAAATCTCAAAAAAAGAAAAGAAAAGAAAACCAACCAAGGAGGAAGTTGTTGTGTCTTTCTTTTATCTCATAAATGACTTTTGGAACAGCATGTAATTGTAAAGTTTACAATTGGAACTTTATCGTTCTTAGAACGAGCCGAGAGGCAGATCTAAACGTGGATATTATTGTCTGGTTAAAAAAATATCATGTTTTCATCTTTGTTTCTCCCTAATCTGTACCTGTGCGTGGTTTTGTGTACATGTCTCACCCTGAGCCTTCTATCCATAGAAAGGTGAAATAGACATTAAATGCGTAGGAATGAGACAAATGCATGACATTTCAGCTCGGTTTTGACCAAGGTCAGGGATCCCGAGCACCACCACGACCAACTGCTTGGATCAGAAAAAGAAAGATATTTTTGCCTCCTGGGAAAATGTTACCCTGAGGAGATCTAAACGCCGTGCGGTTCAGAAATGACGACTAGTTTAAAGTTCAACCCAAGCGAAGCATGTTTAACCCGCCCCAAACAGAGCCGTCCTTTTCAGCTTTCCTTGCTGCTCGGGTGGCTTCATCGTTCAATGCAGTTTGATGAATTATACATGGCAGAGTTTCGATCGGGATGAAATGGGCTGGGAAGGAGAGGAGAATCCAAAGGGCCCGGCGCGGAGAGGGTGGGGAGAAAGAGGAGGAGGACTCAAGCGCAGGCGAGAGGGCGAAACCTCGGAGGACGCACAATGGCGAAACCAAAGGCATATCCACAATGTTGTTGAGTCGAGGCCAAAGCCTCCGACAACAATCGACAACTCTCACATGAGGGCAAACGAGGCCACCGAGGGCTTTATCCTTATTGTGACACCGACGAGAAAGGATTATGACTACAAGTAGATCGGGTTTGTCGATAAGGCCGGATTGAGCAATTAAGCAAGAGCACGGGCGCACCGCCAAGGAGATACCAGGAGGGAGGGGTGCCTTCGGTCTTTGCGTGGAAGGAAGTATCGCTAATAATAATAAAATAAAAAAAACCACCCAAACAAACCAAAACTCAAGTCGGCAGTCACATTCAGGGCCCAGAAGGGGAGACTTTGAACCCAGGCCCATGAACGGAGAATCGGGAGCAGCCAAAGCAAGGTGTGAGTCATCAGACCGAGGGTGCTTAAAACCCCTCCTGTTCCTACAGCTATTGAGTCTCATGCTGGCATCTGAAGCACCAAGTCCAATATGGCATCAGCAGAGTCTTCAAAGAATAATCAGAACTGCGGAAAAGATAGTTGCTACAAAACTCCCATCCATCGAAGACCTCTACACTGAACGAGCCAAAAAGAGAGCGGAGAAAATAATTAAAAGACCCCTCACACCCTGGATATAATCTGTTTCCACTTTTTCCCCGCTACAGGACATTGCAAACCAAAACAACCAGACACAAGGACAGTTTCTTTCCCCATGTCATCCACTTTCTTTCCCCATGTCATCCAGTAAACAGCTGACTTACAGGACAGTGTTAGTGCGGAGGGTGTCTTTGCGACAGGAAGAAATGGGCTTTTGTGACATGATGTCCGCACTTTATACAACATGATGACATGATGAATGTTACGTACTTTATGACTATGAATGTATCTTACGCTTATATACACAATTGATTATGCCTATACATACAAATGATCGTGATTATGCTTATATATTCAAATCGTCTATGAATGTATCTTGATTGTATCCTTGTTATGTAGGTATGTATGGAGGTATTGAGCACGATCACTGAAGACAAATTCCTTGTGTGTCCTAATATACATGGCAAAATAAAAAATCTGGTTCTGATTCTCAACAGGATGGGAAACCTTTCAGGCAGGAAGCTCATCAAGTTTAAAGACTTACGGACTTGAACTCCCGGAAGTTGGGAGCTGAAGCCCACAACTTTAAAAAGTTGCCAAATTTGGACACACACACACACACGGCTTTTAGGTATTGGGCTTTATTAGAAACGCAGGCAAATGCCGGATTGAGAAGAGTACTTGTCCAACTCTTCAGGGAGAGAAGCAGGGCACCCCCTTCCATTTCTCAAGCAGTAAATTGCGACCATTAACGCTAAGGCATCGACGCATCGTTCTAATAATTCCAGCCTAGAGGCTACACATCTCCTAGGTCAGTGATGGCAAACCTATGGCACGCATGTCAGAGTGGGCACACGGAGTCCTCTCTGCTGGCACGCCGGCCAACTCGCCCTAGCATCACTCCAGAACTGAGCATGCTCAGAAAGAGAGTAGCGGCACCAGGTGATGACATCATGAGCCGTGACTCGTCCGGGCACTCGGTGTCTAAAAGGTTAGCCATCACTGTCCTAGGTGAGCGAAGGAGCAGAAAGCCCGGATTTAATTTCTACACCTGCAAAAGGCACAAAAGGTTTTGAGATTTCGGTTTGATATCCAGCATCTCTTCAGAGGTTTTTTTTTCCCCCAAGGGCCTGCCAAGATGGTTGCTAAGATAACCATCAGTCCCTCAGAACCTTTGGTTTCCTCAGCAATTGTTTCAAATCTGCCTTAACTCCCTCTATAATTTACCAACTCTTTTTTCAAGGCTTGAATGAACTTGTTTGCTGCTTGCGCTGGAGTTATTATCACTCCTTCAGTTAAAGGGTACGGGGTTCAGCGTTGTTTTCTAGCACAACAGGAACCGAACTACTGCAAAATGCCGTCGACACGTCCCCAGGCTAGGTGGTAATATTTCGGGGATTTAAAAAAATAATAAATAAAGCCAGGCCGGGTCTAGTTCGTAAATTGCAAGAGAAAATCCCAGAGCTAGACCAGGAAGTTGACATCCATTGTCCTGCTAAGAAAATATCCTTTGGAACAGCCAAGAACCAAGATTTGATTTGAAAGAAGCTTTTTCCCAACAGACTTGGATGCTGGCAATGAGGGACAAGATTGGCCTTAAATCATTACCCAGAATGGAAACGGAAGGAAGAAAATACAGTAAATCTTTTTCTCTTTTTTCTTTTGCCAATGCAAAAACCCAGCAACTTTCTTCAAATTAACACCGAAGATGAAAGAAGCCTTCAGATGTTGTTGACGCTCCAACCCCGGAGGTTTTTAAGAAGAGTCGTTTGTGTGAAATGGCATAGACCAGTGGTGGCAAACCTACGGCACGGGTGCCAGAGGCGGCACTCAAGAGCCCTCTCTGTGGGCACGTGCGCCGTCGCCTCAGCACAGATTTCTTTCCTAGAAAGCCAGAGGAGGGGGCTCCCCTCCCCTTCTCCACGTGCACCTGAGGATATTTCTGATGTCACTCACCCCTCTGCCCAGCAGCCCAACGAGAGCATTTCCTCCCTCCCCTGTTTGGGGTAAGGCGAGCGACTCAAATGCAGTGTAGAGTCTGCGGCGAAGGTGAGAGAGGAGAAGAGCTAGTTTGGAGGGGAGCATAGCTCACAGTGGGCCGCAGAAGCTGGGGTAGACTGCTGGAAGGCCCACGGCGAGCTTGTGTAGGCTGTTGGTGGGGCAGAGGCATATGGGCGGGATCACCGATAGCCATGGGGGGCATTTGTTGCATTTTGCGATAAAAAGCAACTTTTGGGTTGCAGTTTGGGCAATCGGTCTGTAACAGGTTCGCCATCACTGGCATAGGAGAACAGAATGACAGAGTGGGAAGGGACCTTGGAGGGCTTCTAGTCCAACCCCTCGCTCAGGCAGGAAACCCTATCCCATTTCAGGCAAGTGGTTGTTCAGTCTCTTCTTAAAAACTTCCAATGTTGGAGCATTCACAATTTCTGGAGGCAAGTCGTTCCACGGATTAATCGTTCTGTCAGGAAAATGTCTCCTTAGTTCTCGATTGCTTCTGCTTGGGTCTCCTGCTCGGGCAGGTGGTTAGACTAGAAGACCTCCAAGGTCCCTTCCAAGTCTGTTATTCTGTTTTCTGATGGCAAGCAAGTAAAAATTCACCTGGTGGAGGATTCCAGGATTCTCTGCCACTATTCCCCCCTATCACCCCCCCCACAAATTCATTTTCCAAGGAGGAGAGACTTTCTAGAATATCTATTAGAGAAATCTGAAGCCTTATTACCAGGAGACACTCCATAACCCATCAGAAGCAGTTCCTTCACCGTCAAGGTTGTTCCAGGGGCAGCTGAATGAATCCTGAGCCTGAGATGTCTCTGCTATCCCCATAAATGCAAGGAAGAAATCGCCCTCAATTCTAGAGTCGTTTAAGGCCAGGCGTTTCAGAGGCAACAGAATATCCTTTTTTAAAAAAAAAACCAGTATCTAGAAATCCAGGCTACTTCCAGTAACAAGTTACACAAAAGGGAAGTCTGAAGAGCACCAAGTTGCTCAATTTGAATCAGGTCACTGGTCAAGTTCAGAGTATCAAAGCCAAAGAAACAAGCTAGGGAAAAACATTTTATATAGTGTTCTCTCTCTCTCTCCCTTCTCTCCCTCCCTCTTTCTCTCCCTTCTCTCCCTCCCTCTCTTTCGCCCCCATTCCCCTCCCTCTATTCCCCCTCTCCTCTCTCTCCCTCCCTCCCTGTCTCTCTCTTTCTTTCTCTCCCTCCCTCCTCTATATCTCTCTCCCTCTTTTCTCCCTCTTTCTCTCTCTCCTCCCTTTCTTTCTCTCTGCCTCCCTCTCTCTGTGTCTGTCTCTCCCTCCCTCTCCCTCTTTCCTCTTCTCTCCCTCCCTCTCTTTCGCCCCCTTCCCCCTCCCCCCCTCTCTCTGTCTCTCTCTCTCCTCTCCCTTCTTTCTCTCTCCCTCCC
>JANHFO010002580.1:146121-158117 GCA_032468095.1 Pareas carinatus
CTATCTATCTATCTATCTATCTATCTATCTATCTATCTATCTATCTATCTATCTATCTATCTATCTATCTCAAATATAGACTGTCCCAAACATAAAAAATAAATAAATTGTATGACATGATGAATGTGCTTTGTGACATGGTTTGTCACAAATGTTTTGACATGCGACATGATGAAATATTTTGTGACATGATGATTGTACTTTATAACATGATGACACGATGAATGTACTTTATGATTATGGATGTATCGTTTGACAATAAGATCTTATGACACAGGAGGCAAATTCCTTGTGTGTCCAGACACACTTCGTGAATTAATTCTAATTCTAATTCTAACTCTAACTCTAACTCTATGTTTATATGTGCATGGCAAGATTAATGTACTTTACAATTATGAATGTATCTTATGATTGTAATCTCAGTTTGTTTATTGTATGTATGTAGGTATAAGAGCAGGTACACCTGAGGGCAAATTTCCTGTATGCCCTGAAACACTTGGCCGATAAATTCTGATTCTGAATCTGATTCACAGAACGAGTATGACTCTAAGTTAAGCATAGGAACTAGACCTAAGCAATGAAATACTTTGTCATGTACGTATAAGCATAAGATGCATTCATGATCATAAAGTGCATTCATCTTGTCATGTACATATAAGCATAAGATACATTTTCTTTTAGAACATGCTTTACATTAATTTAATATTATGAAATGAATATAAAAGTAGTAGGGGTAGGAAATCTTCAGCTCTCCACAGAGCTATATAAATTCCACCGCAATCCCATCCTTCATGAAACATTAGGAGATGGTTAACATCTGTTAGGCTGCAGTTTTCTTATTCTGGCCTGAAATTGAAGAGGGGAGGGAGGAAAACCCTACAACAAGGGGGGGGAGGGAATTCCTTAGAGGGGAAAAAACATTCTCCTTTGGACCTCATCAACTGCATAACTTTGTTATATTGGGTTTTCCCCCCCTCTTTCTGGTTCCATTTGATTTCCACATACCGCAAGACCCTAACTAAGAGCAGTAAGAGAAAAGGTATAAATTGCCCTGAGTGCCAGAAGACGGATTCGGATATAAATCACAGGTACGCCATGTGGAGAATATTCAATCCCTACTTGCAGGAATACGGTGTGAGAAGATCTCATCTCTCCCTTCTCGGGCTGTCTCTCCTTATCATGGAGAGGACTGCTTTCCGTTCCAAAACTTTTTGGAAATGTCTTTGAACACGAGCCTTTCTTACATGGAAAATGTGCACGTTAAAGGTTTGATGGGTTGCAGATTGCAGAATTAGCTTTAGCAGTTGCGAGAGCAATCTAACTAGGTTCGGTGAACCAGCATTGGAGGGTGGGGGGTTTCTTCTATTTTCTTTTCCCCCCACATCTTGCTTTCTCTGGCTGGCTAGTAGGAAACCCCGTGGGGCTAATTTTGAAACTACTCAGGTCCCTTGCTAATGGACGCAACCTGTTCTGAGGAATGTAACATCTCGCCATCCATCTGCATAGTCCTTTATTTAAATTGCAATGACATTATCCCCCCCTCAAAAAAAAGTTTATTGTTTCTGGCAGAGCCCGAAATAAGCTCCTTCGTGTGTGTGTTTTTTTTAATGGTATATAAGGATTTTAGCCTTTTCTAAAACCAACCATCCAGCAATGAACACATTTCTGTGTACTTTTATTCATTCATTAATTTATTTTTTTTAATTGGTTTCCCAAATTTCACAACCATGTTCATCCCGTGTTTACATATTTACACAGCCGTTCCATTCCCTCTCCTCTCTAGACTATACAACATCGTCGCTATGTTTCTTCTATTCCTTTTATTTCACGTTATAACCTCATTTCACTTTAACTTTCTTATCGGTTATCTTCTCTTTACCGTTATATAGCAAATACAATGGTGTCATCTGTTAAGTACTGCAAATTTGGCATTTGGTCCTTAGTTGATTGAGTAGGAACTGTGGCTTCGAGTCTTTCAATCACTGATTTTGTCCTATTTCACATCATTCCATGGGTCTTGTCCATCTGTGAACATTTAACACGCCTATTCTCATACATGTCTGACCACATGTCTCCTCCAGCTGAGATTTTACCTATGACAAAATCTCTGTTGTGTGTTTTCCCCCTCTCTTTCGCTCCATAAAAGTGATTGCTGTGTGCTCTACTATCTTTTGAAACAGATTGAAATGGTTACTGTAAAACTTGCCTTAATCGAGGTTTATTCCGCCCGCCCCCCCCCTTTTAAAAGTAAGGTTTGAATTTCGCAATGGAGCTGGTGAACCTTTTATGGATTAACAGTGATTTTTAAGGCTTAGGTTTCCAGGGGACTCTGAGCCACAAAGCAGACGGCTACATTTAAGCTTTAGCATAAGTAGATTGTGCAAACACTTGCCTGCGATGTTTACCGTCTCTGGATACCATTGCTGCAGCCAAGAAAGAAAATGCAAAATAGCTCATTTCTTTCTTTCTTTTTTTTAAAGTTCTTTTGATTGGTTTTCAGTCTGCCCTCACAGTCACCATTATCATACATTTTACATGGTATACAACAGTGATGGCTAACCTTTTTAGACACCGAGGGCCTGGACGAGTCACGGCTAATGAGCGGCGGCTCATGACATCATCGCCTGGCACCGCTACTCTCTTTCTGAGTATGCCCATGCCCCTGTGACATCATTACCTGGGGCCACTACTCTCTTTCTGAGCACATGCATGGCCCTGTGACATCATCACCTGGCGCCGCTACTTTTTTCTGAGCATGCTCAGCTCGGGGGTGATGCCGGGGCGACTCGACTTGCGTGCCAGCAGAGAGGGCTCTGGGTACCCGCTGCAGCCCTCGTGCCACAGATTCGCCATCATGAATATATAACATATAACACCATCTTCTATATACATCCGCGATTATTACTTCTGTACATTCCCAGTTCATTCTATTTTTTAACTATACATTCTTTACATCTCTATTTACTATATGGTTGCGTCTTTGCTTATTTGTATATCCCTACGTGAATGGCGGTTTCAAGTTATGTATCTACCCGCATCCCTTTCGCGAACCTAACTTCTGTTAGGTCTCCTCCCCCTTTACAGATGTATCGCTGATCAAGTTACGTAGCGTACGAGACCGCAGTGATCTCGTACTTTCCCCTCCCTTTTGTCTAGTCACCGTGCAAAATAACCCATTTCTAATGGGTTGGCTTTTATAAGGTATCGTCAACAACGGGAAGGTAGCATTAAAAAAGAAAAAAAGGAAAGTCTCTTATACAGATTATCCTCGACTTACATCCGTTCCTTTAGCGACCGTTCAAAGTTACAACAGGAGTGAAAAAAGGGACTTATGATCATTTTTCACACTTGTGAGGGTGGAAGCGTTTTCCATGGTCACGTGACCAAAATTCAAACGCTTGGCGACCGACTCCTATTTAGGACCGTCGCGATGTCCCAGAGCCGTATGATCCCCTTCTTGCCACCTTCTGACCAACGAAGTCAACTAGGGGAAAGCCAGATTCTCTTAACAACCCGGGACTAAAGTAACAACGGCGGCGATTCGCTTAACAAATGTGGGAAGGGAGGTCTTAAAACGGGACAAACCCCATTCAACAACTGTCGCGCTTAGCAACAGAAACCTTGGGCCTCAACTGTGGTCGTACACCGAGGGACTACCTGTACAATAAGCTTCATTCCTGGTGATTTTATGGACAGTTCTTGTAGTTTGGTTGCCCATGTTCGGGACGCTCAGCAGAGTTTGCATGGCTAGGATCTCCTGGTGGTTTTCCATTCAAATGCTTAGCTTTTCAAGATCAACAAAGGACCCCCAAATTCTGTCTCTTACCTAGATCAGTGGTTTTCAACCTTTTTCAAGCGGCGGACCCCAAAACACGCTGCTACATGGCGGACCCCATTCCCACAAATTCAACTCATTGCTCCTCGACAAATCATGATCTGTCTGCGGCCCGGCCACTTGCCACAGATTCCCCCGCCAGGGGTCCACAGACCACAGTTTGAAAACCCCTGACCTAGCCGACAACTGTGTTTTCTGCCTGTCTGTTGGGAAATACCGTCGAACCTTAACGCAAACCAATTCGTAACTGAAAATCCACACAAATTCTACCCCGGCGCATTCCAGAACTCACAATCGGTTGTTTTTCATTTTGCTCTAGAGGGAGTAGATTGCTGGGCAAAAATTTAAAAATGGGATATTTTTTTTAGTAACACCCGTGATGATTTGTTGCCATCTGTTGCAGTTTTACACACACACCAACAAAAACCCCACACATCCGTAGACGGCTTAAATTATTGTGGTATAAAAGCTGTCTTGGTTTATCTATGAAGTGTGAGTGGGTAGATTCGAAGTATAGAACACAAAGAGATCCCTTTTTTTCTCCACTGACATGCCCACTTGGGAGAATGTTGAAAAAGGAGAAATTATAATATTTGGGGGGAAAAAATCTCTTTCGTTGATCCAGACAAGAGAAGGAAAAGCAACGAGGAAGCTTTAAAAAATTTGAGCGTGAGTCATTGCCAAAGGATTTTGCAAAGTTCCGAAGGATTTTGAGATGTTGTGATGGGACCAAATCTGCATTCCTTTCCTCTTTTCTTGGGACACCAAGCCACTACCTAGTCAGATAGCATGCTCACTGCAATTATAATTATAATATTTGGAGGAAATAAAAAAAAGCAAAAGCAGCCGTAGTTTTTTATCTCACTACCATCCTCCTGCGTTGTAAAGCAGATATTCCCAAACACATTTATGTGTGCACAGCATCTTTTCTTTAAATTTCTCCAGCCTCTGCCCTTTTATTCATTAACAAAAATAAATAAAGGCCAGAGGAGAGTGACTTTTCTGCTGGGGTTTTTGCTACAATAAGCTCTCTCATTTGGATTGAAAAGCTAAGCAGGGTCAATCCAAGTAAGCATCTAGGAAAGAGACTTTCAGGAAAGAATAGGGATGAAGGAGAGATCACAAGAGAAGTAAATGGCATTGTATCACCGCAAACGATAATACATCTATGCATATCAATAATATATGTCTCTTTGACATCTCAACTCAGGTAAGACTTAAGAACATAAGGACTGCTCAAAGCAGCCAAAGACCAACCTCATATATCATCTGATTTGTATATGTATATATGTGCATGACAGGATGAATGTACTTTACAATTATGAATGTATCTTATGTTTATGTACCTGATGATGAAGAATGCATCTTATGATTGTAATCACAGTTTGTCTATTGCATATATGGAGATATAGAGCGTGTACACCGGAAACAAATTCCTTGTGTGTCCAGACACCCTTGGCCAATAAATTCTGATTCTAATTTCTCATTTCGGCCAGAAAGATTTCATGTTCCCAATATGCTGATCTTGATGTGTAACCACTAAATATTTCTGTGGCTGAGCCTATCCCAGATTCTAAGCCATCTGAGTGAGGGACCATCATGACATCTCAGGGACAGTAAATTCTATAGGTTAGCCTCTGTCCTCACCATTCTTCCTGTCTTTGGCCTGAAAATCCCACAGCAGAGCAGCTTCGTAAGACTGATTTGTTAAGAATTTGGAGAGGGGAGAAAATTCTTCTCACTGTGTCAGATTTTGGCGTGTTCGAGCATGCCTCTCCCCTCTTCTAAGACGAAAAAGCCCAGTTGTACCCACCCTGTGCCTTTCTGTTTCCATGGAGTTTCATCATAACATTGGGTTTCAGTTCTTAATGACATAATTGTCCTATTTTGCTTCTTGCACTCCATTTTCCCCTTATTCTCCAAGATTTCGGTACCGTTTTGCCTCCCCCGTTTTAATTTTTTTTGTTCAGTTTGCAATGCCACTGGGATATTACAGTTCACATTCCTGAACAATCCTATTTTTCAAAAAAAATTAGGCAGGCCAAATCTAAGTATCTGTATGGGGGTATGTGTAGAAATGTCACGATCGGGATAAACCTAGTCAATTCTCCATTACTCGCAGGCATTTTACTGCAACCCTTGCCAAAATAATAATCGTGCAGCTCCCAGGGCTTGTGCAGCAAGGAAGGTATCTCTTCCTTTACTAGGAAAGGAAAAAAAGCTTTGGAAAAATCATGATCTTGTCATTTCCAGTTCACGAGAAAGGTAGAAATACATCTCTGTTGAACGCAACTTGAGTGTGTTGATCATGGCTTGTTAGGTTGAGTCAGTCAGAGGAATCCCTCAGCGCCATCTTATATCTGTGGTTGTTGATTGTGGTGGTCCAGATTAGCCTAAACTTTCCTCCTTAAGCGTTCGAAATTGGCTTCAGTTGCTGCCTCCTACACAAGTTCTCCTATATCAGTGATGGCTATCCTTTTAGGGACCGAGTGCCTGGACGAGTCACAGCTAATGAGTTGCGGCTCATGATGTCATCGCCTGGTGCCGCTGCTATTTGAGCCTGCACACAGCCTTGTGATGTCATTGCCTGGCGCCGCTACTCTTTTTCTGAGCATGTTCAGCTCTGGGGCGATGCTGGGGCGACTTGGCTCGTGTGCCAGCAGAGAGGGCTCTGGGTGCCCGTTGTGGCATGCGTGCCATAGGTTTGCCATCATTCTCCTATACAGATATAGCATAGCAATGCGAACGCTAGAGATGGAGAAGACAACTCGGATTCCGAACTCTCATTGGCCGGCCTCTGCTTATCCACAAAGCTTATTGAGTACTGTACTGCACAGGACCTGCTGTTCCTATTTTGTTACCAACCACAACATTGGCAGAAAGCTCACAAGGTCCAGCCGATTCATTTCTAGGAAACACCTAAGAGATGTTTTCTTTTCGAAAAGACAGTGTGCATGCATTTTTAAGCCGTCAGCAATTTTTGTGACCTCCAAAGCATCATCTCATGTGTCTGTGTGAGTGTGTGTATGTGTGTGAGTGTGTGCTGTGAACTCCATGCCTTCCTGCCTTGCCAAAACGGCTCAACCCAGCATTGTTTTTCAGGTCTGGCTAAACAAACACACTGTGAAAATTCAGCACAAACCACCACCAGCTGGATCTCTCCAGTCTTCACATTTGGTCATGACCATCACCCCTTAATGGATGTGTTTCTCTCTCTCTCTCTCTCTCTCTCTCTCTTTCTCTCTCTTTTTTCTTCACCGTCAGCCAAAAGCTAGGGCCAAGCATGCTCTAATTTCCATCTGCAGTGTTTTAGTTGGAAAAGATAAGTGACAACTGAAAAGCATCAAGGAACAACCGGCTTCAATTGCTTCCAGTGAACCAAGGCCAGATGTAGGTAGAAAGGGATCTTACAAAAATAAGACGAGAAAATGAAAACTCCCACTAAAAGAAATGGAGAGATGAAAATGACTAGGGCTTCGGTGCAACCCCACCTTTGAGGCCCAGAAGCCTTCCCCTTCCCCAAATTAAAAAGAAAGCAGGCTCACTACAGTAGAAATTAGCACTTTTTAAAATAAAATAAAAAAATAAGATTTTGCCCTCCAAGAGTTGAAGAAGTTATGATACAAACTCAATCATCTCATTGGGGCTGGCTTCTATTTTTGGCCTGTTCTTTCTTTCTCGGCATTTAGGATGTCTAACACAATTATTGTTTCTTATCCGAAAAAAAACACACACACACACCCATGCCACTGAACTGTAATACCACAGTTCCACAACCACAAAAAAATCGGCCGGTTTCGGCCTGTGGGCTGCCCACTTCTTACGGCGGAAATCAAAGGCAGATTTTCGAAACAAAACACTGTCTATAAAAGTACCTAATGACTAATTAGTCAGTCTGATTCAGACAAAAACTGCCCATTGAAAATAGATCCATCTTAGTAATACTTAAAATCTTGGATTGTGCCGAAATGGATTGCTTGCCTCTTAAAATGGAAAGATAAAGAGAACTCGGTGTACTATAAAGTATGGTCACTCTTTATATAAATGGTTTGAAAACAAATGGGATCAATAGAACGATAGAAAAAAATAAAATTAAATTTAAAAAAAAGAGAGAATTTAAACGAAGGAAAGGGTATATAACAATACGATGCAGACAAACACTAATCGGAGAACGGAAAAGGACAATGATACCGTAATTTGAATGATAGAGGAGACGGGAATATGTGAGAAAGGAAAGGAAGGTTACGTCAGAGAAAGATAGATGGAGATAAGAGGATAAGAAAATAGATCCATCTTATCGTGACACAAACTACGAAGAGGTTTTCACCGTAATTTTGGCCAAAAGAGTTTATAAAGGGGCCGTGGGGGGGTATCGCATTCGCTTTCGGTGATTAATATCAACTGGATGCCACCCCATAGGGAGAAAACTGACAGAATTATTGAAATTTATTCTATTGAAGCAGCTAGCTTATCCTCAAAGAAGGCGCCCCAAGACCACGTAACTGGGGAGACAGCATTGTTTCGCAAAGTGGCTCTTAATTCCGAAATTAACGAAGCAAACGCACTCCTGGTTTTGTTATCCTTTGCTTCCAGAAGTGGACCTTAAATAGGGTCAGTGATTTGGTAAGAAGTGTCACCTCAGCCACTGTTATTGCAAAGAGAACTGATTTTATTTTTCACGGGCTGTGGCGTGCAACAGGGAAGGTCAAAGTTAGATCTCAACCTTCCTTCAAAGATGTCTGAAGAAGGACAAGTGTTAATTTACATTCGCCGTGCCCCTTCTTTTAAGTCGCGTTTTCAAACAGGAAGCTAGCTTGGGCAGTTTCCTGTTCTCACACCCACCTAATTTTGGTCTTCTTTTTTTCCCCACAGATAAAGTGATGGGGGGGGGGAGAAACGCTCTCTTCACGTGACGCCATTATCTCATTTAGGGTCCCGTTGCGTTATGACTATGAACGTTATCTTCTGCTGGTATATACAAATGATTGTGTTGATATCGACAATGATTATGGTTATATGTACAAATGATTATGAATGCATTTTATGATTGTAATCACAGTTTGTTTATTGTATGTAGGTAGGTATAGGGCAGTGATAGACAAGCTTTTAGGCACCGAGTGCCCGAATGAGCCGCAGCTAATGAGTTGCTGCTCATGACATCATCGACTGGCGCTACTACTCTCTGACCATGCGCAGGGCCCTGTGATGTCATCGATCGGCGCCGCTACTCTTTCCGAGCATACTTATCCCTGGGGTGATGCTGGGGTGACTCGGCTCGTGTGCCAGCAAAGAGATTCGCCATCATTGGTATAGAGCATGGACACTGGAGACAAATTCCTGGTGTGTCCAGACACACTTGGCAAAATTGATTCTGATTTTGATTTTGATTTTGATTCTGATTCTATTATCGATGCTGGGGTCTTGTTCCTCCTGGAACAGTGTCCTTTTTAAAGAAAATAAAACTATGGTTCTTTTTTTAAAAAATAAATAAGGATTGAGCACTTGTTGCTCTTGCCTTGTTCTCCCTTCTTAAAGCAGCAACATATCCCCAGTTGTTTGTGAGAGTGTAGAGTAAAGGCCATTTGCTTAAAATACATTTACAGCATTGGCGGAGAATTGCATTCCGTCTCTGCGGTGGGATTAGATCAGCTTTCAAATAATTCCAAAGGTAGGTCATATGGCAGAAAGTGTCGTCTGTCTCTTCAAAACAGTTTCCCACCGATAGGTGACCATCAAACTGTGTGGGTTTCACTTCTAGAAATAATACGATGAAAATCGGGTGGTGTTTTTTTCCTTCTTCTTCAGTTTCCATATTAAAAAAAATACGTTTCTTTCAAGTCAGCCTTCACAAAGTTGCCAGACAGGATAGAGGTGCTCTGCCCTTGCATCCCCTTAAGATTTTCCCCCCTTCCTCATCTAGTCTATACCCCAGGGATCCCTGAAAACCCCCATCTAAGTACTAACCAGACTGGCCATGCTTGCCTTCTGATCCTTAATTAAAATTGGAAAGCATAGGATTTCAGGTTTAGAAATATCATTTCTTATACCTATTACCTGATTATGAATGTATCTTATGCTTCTATGTACATGACAAGATGAATGTACTTTATGATTATGAATGTATCTTATGATTGTAATCACAATTTGGTTATTATATGTATGTAGGTATGATAGAGGCATTTATACAGGGAGTCCTCAACTTATAATAGTGCGCTTACTGACCACTCAAAGTTACAATGGCACTGAAAAAAGGGACTTATGACCATTGGAGCATTCCTCACAGTCATATGATCAAAATTCAGACGCTTGGCAACTGTCTCCTATTTATGACGGTTGTAGTATCCCGGGAGATCACGGGATCCCCCATTTGGCAACCTTCTGACCAGCCAGAGTCACTTAACAACGGTGTAACTAACTGATTGACTGCAGTGATTGACTTAACAACCGTGGCAAGAAAGGTTGCAAAATGGAGCAAAGCTCACTAGACAAAGGTCTCACTTAACAACATAAATTTGTGATTGTAAGTTGAGGACTACCTGTACTGGCCTTATCTCACCATTGCTGCGTACATATCCAGGTTGCACTGGACAATTCAACACACACACACACCCCAGTGGCTTTCTGATACTAACCCAGCTACAACATGCCGGACTTAAAAATTCCTCGGATGACGACCTGAGCCAAAAACCTCACTTAATGAGCATCCAGTTCGCCAAAGAAGAATGCTCTGTAATTTGATATAGTCTTCCCCATACTAACTTTTATGCTCCCATCTAATGCTCCCACCCCTCCTTTCGAATTCTTTTAGGCTCTTTCTAAATATATACTTTGTTTTCATGCGTGTATTTTTATATCTGCTAGCTTTTCGTATTTTTTTTTAAGAGTCTGATGTATTGTCTATGGATTTTAATTGGTTTTGCCCTACCCTCATTATGCTGGTCTATGATCATCATAAAGATTTAATTGATGATTGGTGCTTTGGTCAGCTGTTCTCCTGCGGCCTTTTTTGGCCCTGAAAACATAGACGGAAAACTCTAGGCGAATATAACGAAGTAGCTATGATTTTTGTGTGTTTGTGTTCTCTATTAATTCTTACCGACTGCAACTTTGCAGTGGGATATGTTTCCTGAAAATAAGAGACAGATACTACAACTGAGCTGCTGTATTCAGAATTTGCTATTTGCCCTTTTCTATTCAACTTCATGTGAAGGATGCTTTTTTTTGTTTGAATTCGAGGTGAGAAATTCCTTCCTGTTTCCATCAGCTGTGTTAACAACATAACCCTATTCTCCCCTGCCCAGACCGGACAAAGGTGCTTTTTAATAGGCTTGGAAACATGCTATAAATCTTAACAATTGTTCATTAACAACTCTTGAGAGTTGCTAATGTGAAGTTGCTGCATTTAGCAATGAGCAGTCATTTTGCATTTATATGCCCATTTGGACCCAGTTGTAAAATCGAACAAGTTCATTTCCTAGCTGTATAAGGGTGATGCTTCAAGCAGGTGCAAACGAAAAGCTAGGCAATTTTGTCCCATATCAAATTCAAGGGATGTGGAGATGGAAAATGTGTCCTGATTATTCCGAAGATCTCAAAAACTCAGACATGCTATTGAGCTGATAGATAACAGAACTGTGAAATTCATATTTTAAATCTGAACCAGAGTTTATTTGGCCAAGTGTGTCAGGACACACAAGGAATTCCCCTTCGGTGTACATGCTCAATACCTACCTACATACAATAAACAAACTGTGATTACAATCAAAGATAAATTCATAACCATTTGGATATATAAGCACAATCATTGCACATATATATAGGCATAATCGATTGTGTATGTAAGTCATAAAGTACATTCATCTGGTCAGGTACGTATAAGCTTCAATCGATAAATGGCGATCTTAATCAAACTCTGGATTCACTTGTCAAACAAATCACAACATAGCTAAATAGATTCTAGTTTATAAAGTTGCCCCAGAGCCACATGAACTACGATTCAGAGTGTGCAGAACTACCATGTTTCTCCAAAAATAAGACACTGTCTTATATTAATTTTTGCTCAAAGATGCGCTAGGTCTTAATTCCAGGGGATGTCTTATTTTTCCACTGAGGCCGCCCAGAACCGGAAGTCCGAGACGTCGCACTTCCTGTCTGCTCCGGC
>JANHFO010002580.1:184452-198316 GCA_032468095.1 Pareas carinatus
GGGCACATCGAAAGACCTGGAAATCAGAGATGGTACGTATCTCCAGGGGGAGTTTGTTCCACAAAGTCGGAGCTGCCACAGAGTAGGCTCTGACCCTGGGGTTAGCCAGTCGCCATTGCCTGGCCGACGGCACCCGGATGAGGCCCTCTCTGTGGGAGCGAGATATCAAAATTCAGCTTGGTTTTTCTTTCCTCAGTGTCTTGAAATTTGAACAAAAAGGGAAACGCTTGGCAGATATTTTAATTCACTCTTGTATGAACCTGCCCTTTCTCACTTTCTCTCTCTATTTTTTTTAAAACCAGCGGTGGTGGTTTTGGCTTTCGTTCTCTGCTGGCTGCCCTTCCACCTAGGACGTTACCTCTTTTCCAAATCCTTTGAGGTCGAATCCCTGGATATCGCCGTTATCAGCCAGTACTGCAACATCGTCTCCTTCGTCCTCTTCTACCTAAGCGCCGCCATCAACCCCATCCTCTACAACATCATGTCGAAGAAATACCGAAAAGCAGCTTACAGGCTCTTTGGAGTGAAGCCGCCAAGGAAGAAAACGTTCTCGGTGACCGAGAGGAGATGCCACACTTGGACAGAGTCCCGGATCAGTGCAACGTGACAGCAGAGGCTGAACCGAGGTGTTACTTAGAGCCACCAGAGAAGGGGGGAAAAGTGTTTTGGCTTCCTAAAAAAAAATTGTGATTGGGAGGGCTTGCAACTGATACCTCAGGTATGGAAATGAAAAAGGGGTTAAAAAAAAGGTGCAGAGAGCTGTGTGGAATATGGTGACAGATGTTCTGTGTAGATATATCCCTTAGCAGTGGACGGTACCTCTATCCTTTTGAATCGTTTCCGGTGCCTGTGGTTCTATGCATAAAGATGGGAATTGAGGTGGCCTGTGTTTATAAAGCACAAACACGAGCCTGTCTTTATGCAATGCAGCCCAGCATGGGGAGGGACCAGCTGTAATGCAGCAGCTCATCGAAAAGGTTTCCACATCCGGCCGGGCACTCTATGCATGTTGTATTGGATGAAGGAAGGAGTGTCCTCAAAAGCCAAGGAAACCTCCCTTTGCTATGTAGCTAGGAGGATCTTGATAAGATGGAGGCTAGAAAAGATGGTCTCCCTCATCCCTATGGAACAGTGTGTACCAGCTTGCTATGGTTTGCTTGCCACCTCCTCGGTGTGATAATCAAATTGTGGTGGATCAGGACCCCTTCTGCAAAAGGGAGAAAGGATTGTGGTGGTCTTAGGGTTAGAGACCCAGTAGAAAGTATCTTTTTCTGATTAATATCTGGCAGTGAGAAGATGCGCATCATGGGAAACAGGGAAGGGACAGCCCAAGGGAGCACCTGTGCCAATCGAAAGGTGATTGAGGTCTGTCCAAATCTGGCCGACGGTCATGCAAAGCTTAGTGGCACAAAATGGGAAGGGATGGAGAGAACTTGGGTGCTCACAAGCTTTGCACATATCAATGTACAGAAGGGCACCCAGAGAATTCCGGTGACGTGACGGTTGAGGTCAGTTTTCATTTTGTAGCAATCGTGCACAGCTACTTTGCCTACAACAGCCCAAATGCTCTTCAATGGAGAGCTTCTGCCTTCAAGTCTAACAAAAGGAGAGAATGCTAAATCTATTTTAAAAAAGGAGAATTAGTGCCAGTGAGAATGCTAGCTCATTTGCATTCTTTCAAAAAAAGAGAGAGAGAGCGCGAGAGAGTGAGTGTGAATGGGAGGTGGCACATTTAAATATATTTATAATCAGATCCACTTGCTAAATTAAAAGAAAACACATACAAGTGGCTATTCCTGATGAATAAACCCAAGCATACAGGTAGTCTATGACTTACAAGTTCATTTAGTGACCGTTCAAAGTTGCAACGGCCCTGAAAAAAGTGGCTTATGACCGCTTTTCACAGTTATGACCTTTGCAGCATCCCCATGATCACGTGATCCAAATTCAGATGATTGGCAACTGGTTCCTACTTATGACCATTGCTGTGTCCCAAGGTCACGGGATCCCCCTTCGCACGTTTCTGTCAAGGAAAGTCAACGAGGAAGCCAGATTCCCTTAACAAACGTGTGGCTAACTAATCAGCTGCAGTAATTCACTTAAGAGCTGTTGTAAGAAAGGTCGTAAAATGGTGCAAAACCCACTGAAATGTCTCACTTAACCGCCAATGTTGAACTCCATTGTGATCCTAAGTCAAGGACTACCTGTTTTTGCTTATGGTTCATTGTGGAATGGCTTTTATCAAACCCTGGAAAGTTATTTGCAATTTAGTTGACCCAATAAGACCGCGATTTTGTTTTGTTTTTAAATGGATGCCTGTTTCATGCATGAATATGCCTGTGGGAATGGATTCTTATTTATTACTGTGTTGGATGGAAGTTATTGGATATACTGTACTTGTGCAGTGGCAGGATCAAGAACGTACGTTGCTGTAAGGGGTAAGAAAACCAGATGAATGACATGCAATCAAGGATAATAACAATGTTAATTTGGGCCAGCCCAGATATAGGATGTGTGGCTGAATCTACAATTCAGCCATGCTTACAGAGTTTGAGCTGAAGCTGCCTTTTAATGTGGAGAACAATTGATAGAATTTAATAACAGAACTGAGTTATTATTTTTGCTGTTCAACATGGGCTCAACTTTACCAAACATTATTTGAGAAACATTTTGTGAATTTTGGAAATTCATTTTTCTAAAAAAACCTGGCACAGCTAAACCATTCTGTTCTCAAAATGATTTTGCAAACAGAAGCCTAAGCTTCAAGAGGATGTTTGAGGTAATTGAACTATACTATGCTCATCAACGCTTGATTGATGCAGAAGAGAATGATTCTTTCAAAAATCACTACATCAAGACTTAATTTAAGGAAGCCTAGAATTTGTTGTTATTTGTTATTTGTTGACACTTGGGTCGACCTTCGGAGATAAAGTTTGGGTTCCTAGAATCAGATGTAGATTTCTCTCCAAAGAGATGTCTTCACTAAAATAACATTTGAAAGTATATTTCCCTCTGAGTAGGTGTTTACTTTGACATTCAAACTATGTTTAATTTCAGCTGTACAAATTCACGTGGCCAGATGACAACATGGTTTGAGAAGTTGTATGTCTTTGCTGCTATCTAATGGTGGTCTAAAATTTTGCAGCCCCAATATGACAGCCCTAATATACAGTATGTCCAAATGTCCTGGTTGGGCATTTGAAGGTGAACCTTAGGAAAAATTTAAGCAGTGAATCCTTCAATTATAACTTATCTTTAACAGAGTATACAAATAATCTTTGACTGGTGATCTTTTGCTCAATAACTGAAGGGATTGAACATAAGAACCTATAGCCATTGTAGTACCTCCAAGGATGCTTCAACTCACCCCATCTTCTGATTGTCTCCATCCTTTTGGTCCCCTGCCAATCCAAATAACCCTCAATGTCTCCTTGCTCCAGCTGATCAAACATACCTGGCCTGACTCTTTATGCCAAGAAGCCTCTTTGCATAAAAAGAAAGAGTGTTATCATTCCTTTGGACTGGGCCTGGACTTCCCGGGTCACCATGGATCTGGGAATGTTCCTTCTAGCATGCTGCAGATCTGGGGTTGGTTCTTACTTGCTTGCTTCTGTTTCTTATAGTGCTCTGAGCTGAGGTTGGGCTTCCAGGGGTTTCTTGGGTTGAAAGGCTAGGCTGGGCATGCCTCAACAGCAGTGCGAGCAAGTAGACAAGGATGATCTGCTGGGATGGCAGAGCACAAGATGCCAAAAGGTCAAAAGAGCATAGATGGAGCCAAACACTAAGTGGAGGTGAGTTGAAACCAGTTACTAAAGCTTGGAGCTGGAATGGTTTGGCTTGGGGGGTGGATACTTCATTCTTTATCGTATCCTAAAACCACCCATCTCCTTCACAGAGGTCATTGCTTGCTAAATGATCTGAGATGCTGAGCAACGGGAAATGCCAGGAATGCTGTCACGAAGCAATGTGATGTCTTCTCTTTCTGATTGCATCGCTTAGCGATGGAAATTCTGCTCTTAATTGTGGTCATAAGTCAAGGACCATCTATAGTGTCTAAGTTTGTACAGGTACAGCAAGTAAGACAAGTCCACAACGTTTAGTTCTTTCAAGCGCATGGATGTACACGGTATTTGATTCTGTTTAAATTATTGACTCCATCTGACTTATATTGCCAGCTGTTCTGCCATGATGCTGTTTATGATCTCAGGGCTTTAAAATCCGAATCGGTATATGTATTTGATGTGTTTGCAAAACCCGGTACTTTATTTTTCACATCGTTTTCTGTAAAATCCATGGGCCTAACCTCCCAATCGTATCATTATGGTATTTCTGTTCAACGTTGAGAAGTTGAGACTGTTGAAGTCAAGTACTCTGCTTGGTTTATTCTGGATATGATTTGTGGTTTGCGTTTTTTGTTTTCTATGATCTGCTGCTCTTCAAAACAGTAAACTTTGGATTACCTCTGTACAAACCTTGCCTTGGAATTTATTCTCAACTCCCTATCGTGGCTCTGGTGAAGACTTTAAAAGACTGATGATCAGGGATGGACATTACTACAATAGATCGGCTTTTCTTGCCCTAGAAATGATTTTAAAAAATAATTGAACGGTAGCTTACACGGCAAAAGAAAACAATCCAAGCAAACAATATACAGCATTATGCCAAAAATAATCTGATTAAATGCAGTCTCTTTGTGCTGCCTTGACATCGTTGTTTGCTTGCAAACATTTCTTTTCTCAGTCAGATAATATCATGACCAAACAAAGAGAACTCGACCGTTCAACCCTGATCTACAAATACTTCCTTCTGTTGGAAAAAAGCAAATGGTCTGAAAGTTGTCCACAATTTCCATATAGTGTAAGGATTTATCAATATACACAATAAGTTGCATCTACTGCTGCTCACATAATGAATGTAATCTACCCTTAAAATGATGAAAAGCGTGATCCTTGCCTTTGAAATGTCATTGTTCCAGGTTTACTGCTATTTTCTTCTAGTACGGCACTCGGATAAGCTATTTTAATCCACAGATCAATTATTATATTTTCAAGCATTTTTTAGGGTCGCGAAGTAGTTCGTTTTACTACCAAAAGCAAGTAGGCAAAATTGCTTCCTTTTTTTAAAAAAAAGAGAAGCATGGATCACGTCAATAGAGGTTAACAAACCTGGAGTGCATTCCATTTTTTGCTTTGGGATAATACTCATTTTGCTTAAAAAATAATAATAAAATAAATGAAATACAGGTAGTCCTTGACCACAACTGAGCCCAAACGATGTTGCTAGGTGAGAAATTCATTAAGCGGGTTTCCCCGGTTTATGACTTTTCTTGCCATATTTGTCAAGTGAATCAACTGCAGTTAAGTTAGTCCCACGGGTTTTCAAGGAATCCGGTTTCCCCCACTGACTTTGCCTGCCAGAAGGTCGCCAAAGGGATCACATGACCACGGGTCACTGCAACGGTCATAAATATGAGCCAGTTGCCAAGGGTCTGAATTTTGATCACATGACCGTGGGGATACTACAATGGTGATAAGTGTGAAAAATGGTCACAAGTCACTTTTTTCTGTGCTGTTGTAACTTTGGTCACTAAACGAAGCGTGGTAAGTTGAGGACTGCCTGTAAACCAGAAAGAGGTTATGTATCCACATATCTCTTTTGTGGAAAACCTCTCCCAACAATTTGAAAAATGATGTCTTCAAACGATGGGGTGAAATGACACCAGTGTAACACTTTCAATTACAAATCTTGGATAGGGGCAGAAGGAAAACTGACTGATTTTGGTGCCAACACCACCAAGAAATCCCTCAGAAGACAGAAACAGAAGGGAGTTCTGGTGTACGGTGTGGCGCTAGCAAGTGGGAAGTCCGGGAGCCGGACGTTTGGTAGATTGGGTCTGTTCCGGGACCTAATGTCACCCTTGAGAGCCGACAAAAGAAAGGGGACATCAAGGAACCCAAGATGAGGCAGCGGTCAATCTTGAGGTGCGGAGCAACCCCCTTGAAGATCCTTTAAAATGGTTGCCTGGGCAGCATCCAGCCGCAGACGAGGCGTGAAGAAGAAACAGAGGGGATGAAGACATGGATGAAGGTGACACAAAGACCAAGTCTATCAAGACCTTTGGAACTAGAATACTAGATTCCAAGTCCTTTCCACAGATGTTCACTGGTGAAAACATCTGTCACAAGCCTCACAGACTAAGAAAATGGGCCTATAGAACCTTTGTAAAGGGAAATATTCTTGCATTTGCCTCATGTCTGCAGAAAGAAAAGCAATGCTAAAAGAATTTTGGCCCTGCGAGAGAAGCTAAAAGCAATATGGACACAGGTAGTCCTCTGTTTGTTTAGCAACTATTTAAAATTAGAACAGCCCTGGGAAAAAAGTATTTATGATCGGTCCTCACACTTACAACCATTGCAGCATCCTCACAGTTACATCATCAAAATTTGGATAGGGAAGAGATCAGGCAACCGTTCATCTGAAATAATACAGGGTTTACTGCCATAGGAAGAGATTGGACTAGAAGACCTCCAAGGTCCCTTTCCAACTCTGTTATTCTGGATGCTTGGCAACTGGTATGTATTTATGACAGTTGTGGTGTCTTACGCTCGCATGTTCACCATTTGCAACCTTCCCAACTGGCTTCCAACAAGCAGAATCAATGGAGTAAGCTGTATTTACTAACGGCCACATGATTCACTTAACAATTGCAGTGATTCAGTCCAGTGGTTGCCAACCTTTTGGACCTCAGGGACCACTAACTTCATAGTTTTAAATCCCGCGGACCACTAATATATATATTTTTAAAGATACATAGATTTGTAAAATAATGATCAGAGAACTTTCATTTTATTAATATAAAAGGCACCTATTTAATATAACAAAATTAAAAAAGCTTATTTAATTATAAATCATAAATGCTTATTAATCATAACAAAACCTTTAAAGGTTGTTTAACTGTAGCAAAATTATTAAAGTTAGTTTAAATATTACAAAATAATCGAAGCTTCTTTAAGTAGTACACATTTTAGTGTGATATTTGTTCCTGCTTGAGAGATAGAGAGACAGAGAATGAGAGAGAGACAGAGACAGAGACACACAGAGAGAAAGAGAAACAGGGAGAAAGAATGAGAGAAAAAGACACACAGAGAGAATGAGAGAGAATGAGAGAGAATGAGACAGACACACAGACACAGACACAGACACACACACACACACAAAGAGACAGAGAAAGAGTATGAGAGAAAGAGAGATTTATTTATTTATTTATTAATCATATTTATATGCCGCCCCTCTCCAAGGACTCAGGGCGGCTCACAGCAAAACAATACTATAATATTACATATTTACATATAACATATATACATTGATTATATTAAAAATAATTTTATCTAATTACAACTAACAACGAGAAAAAACAGACAGAGTGTGCTTCTTGTGCCTCACTGTATCTCCCACTCCCATTCCCAGGAACCATACAACTATACAAAAAAATTCAAATAATCTCCAGGTTTTCTTGCAGACCACCAAAATTTTCTCACAGCCCACAGGTTGGAGACCACTGTACTAGTTCAACCCCCCTGCTCAAACAGGAGGCCCTATGCCAGTGATGACGAACCTATGGCATGTGTGCCACAGTGGGCGCGCAGAACCCTTTCTGCTGGCACGCGAGCTAAGTCGCCTCAGTATCGCCCCAGAGCTGAGCATGCTCAGAAAGGAGTAGTGGCGCCAGTCAATGATATCACGGGGCCATGCACATGCTCAGAAAGAGAGCAGCAGCGCCTGGCAATGACATCACGAGCTGCGACTCATTAATTGCGACTCGTCTGGGCACTCGGTGTCTAAAAGGTTACCCATCAGTGGCCTAAGAGGTCAGCAACTATGAGATCCTTGGTGCTCTCTGAGCTAGATTAGTGTGTGTGTGTTTCCAGACATTTCATTAGCAAACTAGATAACACCATCAGGGCCAGCACTGATGATGCTACCTAGTACCGATGATCTAGCACTGATGATGTTACCTAGTTTGGTAATGAAACACCTGCAAGAAAACAACCAAGGAACCCCCAGTTCAACTCTTAAGTTACAAATACCCTCTTGTATAGGTCTGTGACTGTAACCACACAGCCGGATCTATTCAGATCCTCTTTCTGTCACCTTCCAAGCAGTTCTAACACTTGTAGGGTTAAACAGGAGTGCGCAAGGCATTCTGTCAGGGTAGCCTGAAGGTTTTCAAAGCGAACCAATTACGAAACGCGACTTTTCAAAGTTTTCCAGAAATAAACTGATCTTGGAATCTCTTTGGGTACTGTCCTGTTTTGCAGGCGGACTGCTTCAAACCCGGCACAGCTGGTTACAACAACCTCATAATATGTGACCGAATCGCTCGCACGCTTCCTATCGCCGAAGCTCGCTATACCCTGTTTGTCTTAGGTATAATTACTTTTCTAAAAATCAATGGATCTGGCAAAATCCCACCGCCTTACGACGTGTAATGGAATGGGAAGCGCGGAATGAAAGCGGAATTCAATACCAGTTCAATACCGACATCACCCCATCCAATCATGTAATTCTGATACTGAGACAATAAGATTCACAATTTTCTAGCCTGATTCACAGGGACGGAGATGACCTTTAAATAATTGAGTGCTTTAGTATCAGAATCTTGGGATGTCCTCCTTCAAAATCATGCTTGATTGCTACTATTAGCTTTATGGGTCTGGTTTCCTGTCCCATTATTACTACACAGCTCAGAGTATGACCTTTTCCATCACAAAAACTAGACGTCGGGACCCCTGGGCTGGAGAAATCCACTAGCTATCTTTTCTTCGCCTTTAGTTGGCTGTTGAAGACACATTTCTTTAAAAGAAGTGTTCATCATTGAGTGCCCTACTGTGTATGCTTTTTTCACAAATATTCTTGAAGTATATGAGCGCCTTGAAGCCGAGTTCAACTATCATTCCTAATGGAAAAACACATGAAAAATAATAATAATAATAATAATCAAACTTATTTGTGAGCCATTTCATTAAATTCTGAAATGAAGCCAGTTTCTGAACTTGGCGACTCAGAAGTGCCTAAGATTGCAACAGATAAACATAGAATCCTAGGGCTGGAAAGGGGACTTGGAAGGTCTTCTAGTCCAACCCGCTCCTCAAGCGGGAGACTTTATATCATGCTGGTTAAATGTTTGTCCAGTTTATTTTTGAAAACCTATTGTTTAGATGACTGGGGAAACTGGAATCGCCCAAACAGGAAGGGAACAATTCATATCAATATAAGATTCCATCAGACATGCGGATTCCCCCTTCCCCCCATTGGCAAGTATTTGCAATGAATCGAAGCCCCTCCCCACTTTGCATTTCAATCCAGGTCTGCCTAATCTTTTAGGCATCGAGTGCCTGGATGCAGCTAACGAGTCGCGGCTCATAACACCGTGGTCTGGTGTCACTACTCCCTTTCTGAGCATGTGCATGGCCTTGTCATGTCATTGCCCAACGCCGCTACTCTCTTTTGAGCCTGGCCCTGGCCCCATGACATCGCCCAGCACCGCTACTTTCTTTCTGAGCATGCTCAACACTGGGGCGATGCTGGGGCAACTTGCCACGCGTGCCAACAGAGAGGGCTCTGGGTGCCCGCTGTGGCACACGTGCCACGGGTTTGTCATCACTGGCCTATATAATTTTCCCTTAGGACAACGAACGTGGAAGCAGAAAGCAAGGCTGCAGAAGTCATTCATCCTTGTAGTATTAGCGCTGTTGGCAAAGACGGAAAGGATGTTAAGAGGTCACTTCCTGTTGGCTTCCAAGGTATTCAGGATTCTTTGGGCATCTTTGGGTTCTTTAAAATAACTGTTTTTTGAGGAAACTCTTTTGGGTCATTTGAAGCATTTCAGGACTGAGCAAGCTAATGCCGGGAGGGAAAGAGGAGCTGTTCCGGTTTGCTGAAATGACCTCTCTGAAAGAGCAGTTTATTACATTTATTTCCTTGGGGGCCAAAACAACTGAGGTTATAGCATTTATTTACATAAATAAATTTTACATAATTCTAATCCCACCAGATTTTTAAAAAAACCAACTAACATGACAGTCCTGTGGGTGTTCACATAATCAGATCTCATTGAAAACAAGGATGTTGGTCCTCGAATAAACAAACTTAGCATCAAAATCCTAAGAATTTAAATAGTCCCAACATTGGGCAGGGGAAAGAAACAGATGTACAACGGCCCAAAATTCCTACTGGCAACAATCAATATTTACTGGTCTCTACCCTACATAGAAATGAAGCCATTGTATTATTTAGCTTTTTTTTTTTAAAGGAAAAATACGATGTCCTTGATCTCACAAGACACTAAATTAGAGAATCAATGGTAACACCCGGCATATTCATTCATAAAGATTAACTGTCTGAATGAACCACTCTTGGGGAGAACACACGTATGAAATCCGCTGAAGATGTGACCTAGCCTGGCAACGAAACGTTTGAAAACCAACCCACAATCTCAGAGAACGAACCTCCATTCTCACCCCACACCTGAGCTACAGATATCCATCGCCATGGGAAGCACACATATTTCTAGAATCTTGCTATGAAGGTTTTAACCTTGTATTAATTAGGGTTGAGGCGCAGCTCCTTCTCGCTCAGAGAGCGGCTTTCTAGGGATCAAATATTCTCCCTGAAACAATGCTTGACCCGGGGACCGAAAGTACAATTTTCATCCTCAATAAATGAGGCCACTAAATGTGCAGTTATGTGATTATCGGGTGTGCCCCTTGGCAGAGAGGGGTTTCTTTGGAGGCGGCAAAGATCCCACGAAGCTGGAAAGGCAGGTCAACTTCACTCAACAATCGTCGCCATCAAGTCCTTCCAACAATGACCAATTACCACTTTGCGGCGGCCCCAAATTATTCTATGGTCATCTTGGAAGTAATGGCTCACAGGGATGTGAACTGGGTTCACTTCTTCTTCTTTCTTTTTTTGGCTTTTTAATCCATCTCAACTCTTTCACCTCCTGCTCATCATTTAAAGAACTTTGTAAGCAAGAATGAGTATTTGTATTGCCCTCTTCCAGGCTGGTTTTCCAATTGTCCCATGTATTTCGGACTACAGACCAAACCAAGTGGTTTTTTTTCAATGAGATGTGTTGAGATTTTTTTTTTCCAGAGAAAAATACAAATATAAAAGAAGAATGGATGGAATAGGCTCCAAACCAGTGTTTCACAACCTCATGGATATTACAATGAGTCAAATGCTTGAGAATTCTGCGAGTTGAAGTCCATGTGTAACAGTGAGGAGAATCTATAACACACTTTATCTAATGGACCTGTTACAAGGAAATAAAGGGTTCTGTTCATGTTGTACTGAAAAAAAGAGACCTACCTCAGAATCATCTTTAATATTATCATGTTTCCGAGTCGAAGAAATGTAAGATACTGCAGGAGAAAACAGACAAAACAGAATTGTAAGACAAACCCATCAGCATTTTTGATATCAAATAACAAAGATATGAGAAGTTGCATTTAGTTGGCCAAATGGCCAATTTAACCACTTGGTGTCACCTTTTTCAATTACAATTTTACCTTATTAAAAGGATTTGGGAAGGGAAAAAATTTAAAACACATTTTAGTGCACTTATTCAATATTTTTGCACAAATTATTGCTTCTTCTCTGTGGCAAATGACCAGCTAGATATCCCAAAAAGATGTGATTGGGTCACCTTGACTCTCTGCCCAAGAAAAAAAAAACCTGAGCAGTGTAAAACTAACCAGAGGGCATTCTGTCATGCTGTTTTCCTAAGCACTTTCTAATATGGCCTGAGTGGGAAGATTTTGCTATTCTCCGACAAAAATTATTGAAACCAAGTCCACCGTAATTTTCTCAGTCCCAGAGAAAAGGAAGCAATCATTTGCCTAAAAATGCTAATCCCACATGAGTCTAAAAGGACCCATAGCAGATATTCTCTTATGTTTGAAACTCTCGTTCACGCAAGCGGGTTTAAGTTCTTTCAGTCAACCAAGCGAGAGGGAGAGAGAAAAAAGAAAGGACAGCAGGCAACTTCCACCAAGATCATAAGAAATGACTGTCATGGTCTGTAATATTGAAAACTTTTGTCATCTTCAAGACTCCCCCCACTCATACTTTGAGCGTTAAGTGTACAGGTAAGATATCTGTGTCCTTTTTCGCTTCCTACATCTCCTGTCTTGTATCTGGGTTCCCTTCCTTTCTTGCCATTTGGTTGATTGCCATGGGGTTTATGCTTTGGATCAGGCCCTGAAAAATTGGGCTCTCCCACCCTCCAGTTTTAGTTTAAAGCTCTCTTTGGATAAGCCGAGCCAGACTGGATTCCAAAAATGTCCTTCCCGGTTCTTGTGAGGTGCAGCCCATCCCCTTCCAGATGTTCTTCATGTAGATACTATAGATCAGCGTTGGCGAACCTTTAGAGACCGAGTGCCCAAACTACAACCCAAAAGCCACATATATATCGCAAAGTGTCAACACGGCGACATGCATTCCCCCCCATGGCCATCGGCGAGCCCCCGTGTGCCCCCCGCCATCCCCCATGACCTCCCGCAGCCGTCGGTGCCCGTCCTGCCGTCCCCACGGCCATCCACAACCCCCCACGCCCCGCCACAGGCCTCCCCCGGCTTCTGCTTCAGACGCGTGGCAATTGGTTCATTTATGACGGTCACGCGATCCCCTTTTGCGACCTTCTGACAAGTCCGCGGGGAAACCAGATTCGCTTAACGACCGCGTTACTGACTTAACCGCCGCAGTGATCCTATTCATAAAAGTGGCAAGAAAGGTCATAAAATGGGGGAAAACCCACTTAACCACTGTCCTGCTTAGTCACAAAAGTTTTGGGCTCCATTGCGGTTGTTAAGTCGAGGGCTACCTGTATCTCATTGATCTTAGAGGTCAAAGAGCCCCAGTTAGAGTAACTGGTCTATTTTAATTTCTTCGTTCGAATGACAATCCAGCTGCAGTATTATATCGTCTCCTTTCACCCATCTCCACAACAGCTTCTCTTGGCCAAAGTTGACCATGGCTAAGGCTGGACTAGACCTTTGGATCTCCCCATTCCTCACCTTAACACTTTGAACTGCCACACCACACTACTGATTAACAGCCCTTGATTAAATTCAGGAATAAATCTTTATTGTAAATAATTGATTTTTCCGCTGGGCTTGGCAAGTGGTTCCACAGCTGTTCTCCCTCCTTCTGCAGGGGCCCCCTTGGGAAACCAATCAATTAGTCATTGTCCTCAGGGATGTTTGAAGTTTAAGAATACGTCACGGGCATCCCTGAAACGGGATCCTGGGTTTTTTGGTTTTTGGTTTGGCAACAATTTACAGTTAATCTAGACTGGGCAGAAGGTCATACTCACTTCCGTCTGTTTCTTCGGAAGGGACGTCAGCTTCGTCATTCTTATCATCTAATTGAGGTTCCTGGGAAGGCATCACAGAATCCTGTAAGAATATGGATCTTGTGAAGACTCAAACAGGCAATTTTTGCACAACTGGCTGGTTCTCTTTGGAAAACCAAACGGGAAATTCACCAAGAATTGCCTTGCTAACTAACTAGAAGGTGGCAAATACCGATTAGTGGCATAAACCGATTTCCCGTTTATGAATTACCACGCGAAAGGTAAAATAGACACATTTTACTGTATTTCACACGCAACTGCAAGTTTTTGGGGGGCGAGAAGTCGTCACACAGAGTGATAAAAAAGTATATAAATCTGGGGTGTGTATCTGGACAGAGCTTTAAGACCAAAAGGTTGACTCAGCCTTCCGTCCTTCCGAGGTCGGTCAAATGAGGACCCAGATTGTTGGGGGCAATATGGCTGACTGTGTAAACCGCTTAGAGAGTG
>JANHFO010002580.1:204437-216120 GCA_032468095.1 Pareas carinatus
CCCTTTAAGCCAAGGCCAACGAGGCAAGTTAGCTGGGAAAACCTCAACGACAAGAGGCACTTGCACAATTGTGGTTCCCATTCTCATGTTCTCTCTCCACCGCCCCCCCCCCCGGAAGATGATGTCGCTGGGATCAAGGGGGTCAGAGGTCCGGAGGTGGCGGGGTGGTCTTTAAGCATCCATCAAGAAAAGACTCCACTCTATTCAGGAACTTTGTCCAAACGGAAGTCAGATTCAGGCTAAGAAACCTCTCAGGCTGTCCGAGGCAACATGGGGACCACAATCCATTAAAAATAATAATAATAATAATTTCACCAGCTTTTCAAAAGCTTATTTTAATACCAGCCTTGTAGCTTCCTTAAAATGAGTCTTTTTCAGAGCGCAGGTGGGGAGTGTGACGTGAGCGCTCCCTTTTACAGGACCAATTTTCCCTCTCGGAAGGAAGAGGACGAAGGAGGGGGATCCAAATGGAAAAAGAGCCGCAAACGGGTCAAACGGATCACAGAATCCTTTACGCAGACATAATCAAACGGCACTTCGGAAAACATACCCCTCTATTCAAATATGGATCTAGAATCAAAAGAATCTAGCACCCCACACTCACATGGCTGAGATTTTTTAATCCAATCCACGTAATTGCTTTTCCTCCTTCCATTTTGATATCATCCTGCTCAGACAAGCAGGCTTTCTATTTGACATGCCAAAGTCCTACATAGCCTTGGGTCCAAAGCACTCGTGTGATCTTTGGGCCCTTAAGAATTTCAATGCATGCTGGAGAAAAGGTTTTTTTTTTTTTTGATCAAGCCCAAAGCATACCAAGCTTTGCTTTCAATACACGCCATCTTTCAGCCTAGAAAACTCCCAGGGGGAGCTGAAAAGAGAAAGGCAGAATAAAGATCAATAAAAGATTAAATTAGAAGAATGAAAGATCTGAAAGGGAAGGGAGAAACCCCCACTTCAATGCTACAAACCGAAGCAGATTAAGGATTTCCCCCCATTTAGGGATTAGATACTTATAGGAACCAGATTCTGGTACTTCGTATGGGTCGCTGTTATTCAATCTATCAATGATGTGATGGTTTCTGCAGGTGTGTTTTAAGGGCCAAAGGTAGAAACCAAAAAGGACTTCCTATCAATGAGGTTTGAGGCTAGAAAATATATATATATATGACACCTCGGAGGAACCGAAGATATTCTAAAGGTCCGACGATTCGTATCAGTCACAGTGCAGAGGTATCCTAAACGCACGTCTAAACGGAAGTCAATCAAGTCAACAACCTTCAAGGTACCGAACAAAGATTTCAACAGACCGTTTGCTCAAGAACCATATCCCCAGAAAATGTCCTCTAGATATACTGCTCCTCCACAATGAAGCATTAATAACGGCTGTCCTTATAACAGTTTGGGCTGGGAAGACTTACATTTTCTCCATTGATGAAAAATCATTAATCCTTCGTAGAAATAAGTCCTTTTTCCCGCATTCGTGTCCAGCAGCCAAGTCAATCTTAGCCGGTCAGAAACCGACTGTTCCATCCAGACCGAAAGATCTTGAGGTAGACTTTTATTTCAGTGGGGTTTTTTTTATTTATTAGAGAAACATGGAAAGGAATGCAACTGTTTCTATGACAACTGGATAGCCAAAACACATTCCGGGTTTGAAATAAACACAGGATGCGAGACGTACACACACAAACACACATCTACGGAGAACACCTGGGAGAATTCGAATTCCTAAAATTAAAAGAGATGGTTTGTAATTAAAAGTCAAAGAGCAAGGAGGATCCAAAGTCATCTGCTCGCATATCAATTCTTCAATTCTTCTATTTTCAGATCTTCAAATCTCGACCGGTATATGATGTCCTAGGTCAGAAGTCTCCAACCTTGGTCCCTTTAAGGCTTGTGGACTTCAACTCCCAGAATTCCCCAGCCAGCCCATCTGACTTCCTTCCTCGAAGAAAAATCTCTTGGTTGTCCAATCTCTTCTTAAAGAACCTCCAGCGTTGGGAGCACCCGAAACCTCTGGAGGCAAATCGTTCCACTAATTGTTCCAACGGTCAGGAAATTTCTCCATCCTAGTGGAAGTGTTTGCCTCCAAAGGTTGTGGGTGCTTGAGCACGGGAGTTTTGAAGAAGAGATTAGACAACTACCTGTCTAAAATGGTAAAGGATTTCCTGCTTGAGTAGGGGGTTGGACTAGAAGACCTCCAAAGTCTCTTCCCACTCTGTTAGTCTGGTTCTAATGTTTTTAGTAGGCAGAAAAAAAAGCTTCAATACATCAAAGATCTTGGACATTTGATACAAGCAGTGAGTCAATAAACTTTTCGAGATAAGGATCCTGCGCCTTTCTCTCCGGACGAGAGTTTGAAGTTTTATCCAAAGTTGGATAGTACTAAAACAAAATCGCCATCTTTTGGATCACTTTTAGCCAGATATCGTAGGATGAAAGAACAAAATAGGATAAGAGAATCCTGCAGGATATTCCTTATTACGCTTCTCCTTAAGTTGGAGGACTATACCGGCTACAGGAAATAGTTCACAACAGCCCAAGAATAAACCCATGGTTACTATTCCTGACCAAGAAGAGAGATGAGACTGGTTTGGAATCCCAGTCAATTGCATCTTAATACTTTTCGAACAGGGGTTAGGCAATTATAGCATTTTTCAACCTGGTGCCTTTAAGATATAAGGATTTCTCGTAAGGTTGCGGAAACAGCACTAAGATGGGCAAACATATAGTAAAAACAAGCAAGATTCCAAACCACTGCAAATAGTGAATGTGAAAGCAACCAGTGACTAAGAAACTGTTGGTCGGTAGCTACTTAACGCCTAAAAGAAACCCTACTATTATCTTCCCCTCGATTTCTTGTAACTAACACATGAACTGACTTTACCTTATGGAGAACTAACAAACCTATACTAACAGCGACAAAAAACAAACCTGTGTAAACATCACAAATGGAACTTTTGGTACGACACAGAACCACCCAGGAAAGACGGTTGATGAAGGAAGAGAAGAGAAGCAAGAAACTATAAGCAACCTCTTAAAAGACATGTGGAGAGGAGGAAAGGAGCACAACAAAATGTATATAAGTTTGTACGGTAAATATTTTTAAAGTCTCAATGAATAAAGAGTTAAAAAAAAGAAAGATATATGGACTTCAACTCCCAGAATCCCCTAGTCAGCCATGGCGGCTGAGGAATTGTGGGAGTTGAAAGTCCGCACATCTTAAAGGCATCGTTCCATATAACAACGGTGCCCGTCAAGGTGGTTGGGAAAGAGAAACGGTTTCCGACAAAGAGAGTTTGCTATAAGGGTTACTGTCCTGGATTACAAACTGGGAGACCATGAGTTCGATGGACACCACTGGGCCAGTCGCTCTTTCTCAGTCCACTCATCTCACAGAGTTAGTCCTGTGGGGAGAATATGAGAAGGGAGCATTATGGATGCCACCTTGAGCTTTCCCCAAAAAGTGGGGTGCAAATCAAATGAATATTCTTCAGCAAATAATCATGATAAATAAATACACATTCTCACTTCTACTGGCTTCCAGTCTATCAACTGCATAGATCAGTGATGGCGAACCTATGCCACGTGTGTCGCAGCCGGCACGCAGAGCTCTCTCCGCTGGCACGCGAGTCATCCAGGCGACTGATTTAACTTTAAAGGCTTTTTTTCCTGCGGGGGTCATAAAGTGAACGCTCTGGTCACTAAGCGAAGCCATTGAAGTGAAGGCCTTTTGGGGAGGGGCAAAACGTCATAAATTGTAGTCATGTGACTGCGGGACGCTTGGAATCGGTCGTAAATGCAGTCAGTTGTTGGGTGCCTGAAAGGCAGTGACATGGCTACGGGGGGGGGGGCACTGAGACTTTGGAATGGGGGGGTGTCCATCATAACTTCCAACAGTTGCTAAGCAACTTGAGAACTAGCTAGAAAAGCCAAGTATGAAGACTCCATGACCAATTTTTTTTAAAGGAGGAGGAGGAGTGCCACAAAACACATGCCGTTCATGCTCGAAACCGAGACCAAAACAAGCTTTCCACTGAGTTTTAGATCAAAGATCTGACTCATGCTCAATAGATCTCACCCCCTTCTACAATCTTCTACTCTAAAATACCTGCCGAGTCATAATTCCACATGGGAGGTTGGCCTCAAACGGTAGCGATTAGCCTTCAAAGCAGGCTGGAAAAAAATGTGGAAGGTAAAATGAAATGGATGGAGGAAAGGAAGGAAGGAAGGAAGGAAGGAAGGAAGGAAGGAAGGAAGGAAGGGGGAGAGGGAGAGGGAGAGGAAAGGGCCAGTAAAATAGCCCTGCTAACTTTCACCTCCTGTACATAAGTGAATCCAAAACTTTGCATTGGGGAAACATCCGGGAAATGAAAATAAAGAAGGCAGCCTCTTAAGTCAAACTGCAAGGCTTGAGGATACTGCAGAAGGAGAGCGGCTAGCCCAGCGTCCCTGAAGATTGCTGGCTGGGGAATTCTGGGAGTTGGAAGTCCACGAGTCTTAAAATGGCCAAGGTTCGAGAAACACTGGGCTACACTGATGCCCGATTGGTCCTGGAATGACAGCACAAGAGTTTCCAGCTTCACTTCTGGTTGTCACCTAATGGGAAACCACACGCTGCAGTGTGCAAGTCGGGAGTCAAAGATTTTGCCGCAAAAAGGCCCCACTTTTAAGAATGAATCGACTGCTCTTCAATCCTCCCGTAGCCAATCTATTGCCAGTTAATTGCTCCGCTTCAGGCAACATCCAACATCAGTGGCAATCTCTTAACGTTGCCACCAAGGAAAAGGGATTTTCCTGCCACAAAATCCAGAGACGTTTCCTAATGTCTTCTAAAAAAAAAAAAAAGATGAAGAGACATTTGCTGATCAAACGTTCTCCTGCTGGCTGTGAAATTGATGAACCTGCAGGGAATCTCCATGCCTTTTAAGTAAACATCACAACATAGCGCCCAACTTCCATTTCTTATGATTGGAGTCACTGTTTGTCAATTATAGCCTTAGGAATGTACTTTATGATTAGGAATGCACCTAATATGTACACAACATGATGAATGTACTTTGTGATAATGAATGCATCTTATGATTGTAATCACTGTTTGTCAATTACAGCCTTATGAAGGTACTTTATGATTATGAATGTATCTTGAGATTGAAATCACAGTTTGTCAATTATAGCCTGTATGTAAGAATAGAGCATGTACACCGGAGACAAATTTCTTGTGTGTCCAGAGACACTTGGCAAAGTCTATTCTATTCTATTTCAAATGAGATCTTTAGGGCAGGAATAGATCTCATCCTTATGCAGAGAAGGCAGACATGGCTTTAAAAGCTACAGCTGAGAGGGTCTCAGAAAGGAAAGACATTAGGAATCATGTAGCTAGGCAAATATCGCCCACAACTTTTGAAAGGAGCCGTGCCTTTACTTGGGATCAACCCGTACAGAACTCGGAGAAGTGGCGGCTACCTTCAAGAGTTGCAGACCGGTGAATCACAAAGAGCTTTGGTTAACCAGAGGCAAGGAACTGCACAGCCCTAACAGCTGGGCTGAAAGAGGGTCCATATGCAAATGATGGCTCAGAGGGGAGGAGGCGAAAATGAAGGTGAAGTTGCACGCTGAACTTTTCACCCAGTTCTCACTGGAATGGGATGGTTTTTCACACCAGTTTGTGAAAAGGTGCGAAATGCTTCACAGAGGGGGCAATGTTATGGGGCAGAAAAGGTGTCCCTTCTGTGCAGCCGAATGAGGAAATGTCACTTTGCTCCAATCCAGTTGTATGCTGAGCAGATATGTGAATGCACTTCCACATTTGGGTGCAAAAAATAACTTGTGTTAGGGCACTGCAAGCCAAAAGAGCCAGACACAAGGATAGTTCTCCCTCCGTGCCATCATGGGGCGACTTGGCTCGCGTGCCAACAGAGAGGGCTCTGCGTGCCCACCGTGGCCCGCATGCCATAGCTTCACCATCGCTGGCCTATGCCACCTGAGCTGGTCCCACATTCGCCATCACTGCCCTATACTGATGGCTGAGATAGCACTTATGCAAAACTGATCTTATACTTTTTACCCATCGATGTTTTATTTTGATCTTTTAGTGTTGTGCGACCGATTCTCCTGGGACCGCTTTGAAGATGTTGTTTCATAATTTACTATTCTATTTCTGTTTACTTCTTGACATTTTCCTGCTGTTTTCTCTCATTACCTTTCACGTTTCAAAACTTGAATGTGCATAATAATTGGGAGTGCTATGAAAAAGTTCTGAAGGTAAAGGAGAGAGGCAAACAAAAATGGAAAGGTAGTCCTTGACTTAAAAGATCACAATTGCGTCCAACACTTCTGTGGCTAAACGAGACAGTTGTTAAGTGAGTGCTGCCTCATTTTACGATTTTTCTTACAAGTTGTTAAGTGGATCACTGTAATTGTTAGTCACACGGTTGTTAAGTGAATCTGACTTCCCCGCTGACTTCGAAAGTAAGCCGCAAAAGGTAATCACAGGATTCTGGGACACTGCAACTGTCATAAATTTGAACCAGTTGCCAAGCATCCGAATTTTGATCACGTGACCATTCGTAAGCTTGAAAAACGGTCATCACTGTCGCCGTAACTTCAAATGATCACTAAACAGTTGGTTGTAAATCGAGGACTATTTGTATGAGGATCCTAATCTTTCCAGGATTTCATTCAGGGACTACCTTATATTGCAAAGTCATACAGGATCCTGATTGGATCGTTACGCAGCCCCATTGAAGAAACTAGCTGGATGTCTGCAAATATTCGCAATCTCAGGATTCTGTTTTATTAGCGTCGCTTGATGACTTGGCTGTAAAAAGCTGGAAAGGTCCAGTAAGATCAATCAAATACAATTCCCATAATTTGCACCATGGCCAACAAACCGTACAGAGCATTTAATTGTGAGACCAAGGAAAAGACAATCAATATTTTCTGAATTGGAAATGATCGGTGAGGTATTCTTTCTCCAACAGCATTGAGGAAATATCATTTTATTTTCAAAGTCTCCTTTTTGCTCCATTACCCTGAATTACTGAGCAGTTAAGAATATAATGTTACAATTGTGCCTATTGCATATGATCTGCTGCCTTGCAAGTAGTCAGAGACTTTGCAGTACTATAGAGCTGAAACATCCATCTGGGAGACAACCCAAACGTGATGGCTGCCAGACCACTAACTGAAATTCCCTTTAAGAGTATCGAGTCTTGTGAGCTAAATATAAACTGTAAATATTATTGAAACCAAACCAGAAGCTCACAAACTACGCAGTGTTTTGAGGAACATACTGTATACCGCTCCGTACTTCCGGTTCCAATGACTACACACGGCAATCAATAACTCTTTAAATTTGTGTGGCAACTTCCAGCATTGAAATAGTGACCAGAATAGCTTTGGGGAATCTGAGAAGATGTTAAAGACGGATGAAGAGCTTCTTTCAAGCAGGTTTCCAAAACCGTGAGGTTGACAGATCTTAAAAGCTCCATGGTGGATGGGAGCCAATCTTTTCGCACAAAGTCTTTCTAAACACACCCATCTTGAAAACAGACAGGGGACGGCAATCACACCTAATTTTATAGCTAGTTATAGGTGAACATTAAAAATCAATCTCCTGCTACATTCTCATGTGGTAGGGGATGAGGTGCCAATGCACAGTGAAGGTGTCTAGTGCCTACGTCACTGATGGCTAAACTTCTAGGAACTGAGTGCATGGACAAGTCGCAGTTAATGAGTTGTGGCTCGTGACGTCATCGCTTGGCGCCACTACTCTCTGAGAATGTGTCCTGTGACATCATCGCCTGGTGCCGCTCTTTCTGAGAATGTACGTGGCCCTGTGAGGTCATCACCCAGTGCCGTTCCTCTCCTTCTGAGCATGTGCATGGTCCCGTGATGTCATCACCTGGCACCACTACTCTCTGAGTATGTGCATGGTCCAATGATGTCATCGCCTGGCGCTACTACTCTCTTTCTGAGCATGCTCAGCTCTGGAACGATGCTGGGGCGACTTAGCTCGCATGCTCCCAGAGAGGATTCTATGTGCCCATTGTGGCACGCATGCCATAGATTCGCCATCACTGCCCTAGGCCATCTGAGCTGGTCCCACAGTGCCCATGAATTGTTGAGGGCACGCTTCTCTCGACAGTGCTGAAGTTAAGGCACAACTGCAAGAGGCATTTTGTTTTTCATCTCAGGCTGGACAATGTCTTTGGCCTGGCCCAGAGGAGAAATGAAAGATGAAATCATAAGTGGAAAATTATGTTTGGGTACAAGAGCCTCTGAAAAGTCACTATTTAGGATCTGAAGGAGTCAAGAACAGCAACCAAAACAATGCTGGACACAAGAAAATGCAACAGAATCTCTTCCTTCCAAAGAATCATTCGACAAGAGAACGCTGCAATATGGTTGCTTTGCCTTCAAGGAAGCAGTTAGCTAGACAAACTACTTTCTTCCCTGGAACTGCCACCATTACGCATTTCTTACATTTATATCCCTCTGTCTCATATACTGATCAAGGAACAACCGCAGACGCTGGCCATAAAAATGAGTTCTGACCTTCTTCACAGCGGCTACCAAAGCGATGATGATGTACAAAGGGCCCTGGAGAATCAATGCTTCATTATCCAGGAGGGAAACATTGGACAATTCGCAGGGGAAAGGAATTAATCACCCCAAATGGAGTCACATCTACACTTCTCGGCCAGATTTTTCTATCCAGGTTGGCCATTTTTGTTCTCTGCGGTAGCCCTCGACTTGCGACCGTTCATTTAGACCGTTCGAAGTTACAACAGCACAGGAAAATGTGACTCCTGATCGTTTTTTCACACTGCCATTGTAGCATCCCTCATGATCGCATGATCAAAATTCAGCCGCTTGGCAACTGGTCTATATTTATGGCGGCTGCAGTGTCCCAGGATCATGTGAGGTTGTAAAATGGGGCAACTGTTCGACTTGGCCAAGGAAATTTTGGGCTCAGTTGTGATCGTTCGTCAAGGACTGCCTGCATTATCCTGAAGGCTACCACATTCACTAATCAAAGCACAAAGTTTGACAACCACTAGTACACACATTATAGACATGCTGCTTGGCACTTCCCAACATGCCTCTTACTTAAATGTACACACCATAGCTTAGTCCAGGGGCCACCAACCTTTCGGAACTCAGGGACCACTAAATTCATCATTTTAAATCCCGCGGACCACTAGTATGATTTTTTTTTAAAAGATACATACATTTGTAAAATAATGATCAGAGAACTTCCATTTTATTAATATAGAAGGCACCTATTTAATAGAACAAAATTTAAAAAACTTATTTAATTATAACAAAATCACAAATGCTTATTTCATCATAACGAAATCTTTAAAGGTTGTTTATCTGTAGCAAAATTATTGAAGTTAGTTTAATTATTACCAAATAATTGAAGTTTCTTTAAGTATTACACATATTAGTGTGATAATTGTTCCTGCTTGAGACAGAATGAGAGAGACAGAGACAGAGAGAATGAGAAAGGGAATGAGAGACAGACACACAGAATGAGAGAGACAGAGCGAATGAGAGAAAGAGAGAATGAGATAGAGGGAGACAGAGACAGAATGAGAGACAGACACACACACACACACACACACAGAGACAGACAGACACACACACACACACACACACACACAGAGAATGAGACAGACAGAGCGAATGAGAGATAGAGAAAATGAAAGAGATACAGACAGACAGACAGACAGACACACACACACACACACACACACAGGAACCATACAGCTATACAAAAAAAGTCAAATAATCTCCAGATTTTCTTGCGAACCACCAGAATTTTCTCACGGCCCACCGGTGGGCCCCGGCCTACAGTTTGATGACCACTGTTTTAGCAGACTGCTGAGTATTGAGGGTGAGTAATTGGCTAAGAGGTCACTGAATGAGGCACGGGGGGGAGGGGGTGTAAGTCAGTCATAAATTCGAGCCGGCTGCCAAGCGTCTTGAGTTTTGATCAGGTGACCACAGGGATGTTGCCATGGTTGTAAGTGTGGAAAACGGTTCGGAGTTCCATTTTTTAGGGCCGCTGTAAATTTGAACGGTCACTAAGCTCACAACCGCCAAATTAATGAGAATCGCATGTTCAATGCGGATGTGGCTTGGTTCACACAACACTTTGCATCTTAACCTGGATTACGCAATCGCTGGTTTGACAGTGCAGGTGGTATCTGTCCAATCAAACTTTGCTTACTTATAGGCAACCCTTGACCTACATTTGCTTTAGTGACCGTTCCAAGATACGGCAGTCCTGAAAAGGGGGGGCTTAAGACGGTGATACACATGGGTCCCCGATCAAAATTCAGGCGCACGGCAGCTGGCTGGTATTTATGATGGTCGCGTGGTCTCCTGGGGTCACGTGGCTCCCACCTTCTGGCCAGCAGCGTCAAACGGGGAAGCCGAATTCGCCAAAGCACCATGTGACTAACTTAACTTGCAGGGATCCGCTTAACGACCGCAGCAAGAAAGGTCGTTAACATGGGGCCAAGTTCACTTTAACAACCGTCTCGCTTTGCCATGGAGAGGGTTGGGGTCCGTTGTGGCCGTTAAAAGTCGAGGAGGATCGGTACAGAACTTTTCACCGTCGTAGTGGGGGCCCACCACCGCCGGCGCCTTACCTCGTCCACAATCACGCAGCTGACGGGGTCGCCGCCCAGCCTCCGGAAAGCAGACGTCAGCAGCACCCCTCCGCTGGTGCTCAGGGTGCAGCAAATGACGTGGGACTCCAAGATGATGCTGGCTTTCAATTCCTGAGATCGCCCGCGAGCCTAACGTTCAAAAGAGACCTTTTTCGGTGCTGGGGCTCTTGGGATTAGAACCCGTCACCCCCTTGGCCCCGGCCATTTTTTGATTTCACGGTAGGTTTCCCCCCCCCCCCCTGGAACAGCCAGGCTCCACTGTTAAAACTGCAAAATCTCAGAGAGCTCTCTCTCTGTGGATGTGAAGTTGCCCAGCTGGCTTTCATGCCTAAGGCAGGACTAGAACTCCCAGTCTCCTGGTGATTGGCCTAAAGTCACCCAGCTGGCCTTCATGCCTAAGGCAGGACTAGAACTCCCAGTCTCCTGGTGATTGGCCCAAAGTCACCAAGCTGGCTTTCATGCCAAAGGCAGGACTAGAACTCACTGTGTCCCAGTTTCCAGTCTGGTGCCTTCACCATTAGACCAAACTGGCTTTCAAGTTTATGAACGATGCCATCAGCCACAGGCTTAGATTCTCTTTAACAACCATATGATTCACTTACATCTGCAACGATTTGCTAAACAAACACGGCCAAAGCATGGCAAAAATTGGGCTTGGCTCACTTTAACCACCTTGCTTAGCCAACAGAAACTGTGGCCCGTAGCGGCTTCCTTAAGCGACTGTCTCTAAAAGACGGAACTGGCTGGCAAAGTTTCTGACTGAGCTGGCTTAGCCAGGATAATTCTTCAAAGCTTGATTCAATTTGGATCATTTGGCCTAGATTTCTCTCTATCCACCATTGTCAGAGAGACCAATGTGGACAGTCATTTGTCTGAAATGGGTATTGGGATTCCTGCCTGAGCAGGGGGTTGGACTAGAAGACCTCCAAGGTCCCTTCCAGCTCCTTCCTTCCTTCCTTCCCTCCCTCCTTCCTTCCTTCCCTCCCTCCCTCCTT
>JANHFO010002580.1:221252-242329 GCA_032468095.1 Pareas carinatus
TCCTTACTTCCGTCCTTACCTCCTTCCTTCCTTACTTCCGTCCGTCCTTCCGTCCTTCCTTTCCTTCCTTCCTTCCTTCCTTCCTTCCTTCCTTCCTTCCTTCCTTCCTTCCTTCCTTCTTTCCTTTGCTTGTCTTCTCATTTTTACAAAGAAGCATTGATAATTTTCACCTCGGCTTCATTAGAAAAATTGAGACACAGAACTCTCTACTTCTAATTTTATAGAATCTGAAAATTAGAGTTTCCAATTAAAAACCTACAATAAAAAATATCCAAGTGTGCTTTCACTTCTTTAATTACTCAACTAGATTTTTGTGCCACTATGCTTTTTGTCAATTTAGGAGCAGAACAATTTCTAATAAGTGGCAAAAGATAGTCACTAAAAGATGAGTAAAATCTCATCAGGAGTTCCCTGTCAAGAGATTCTTCACTGTGTCACTTCATAATAAGTAAAGGTAAGTTGAAATTTAAAGCTTACCAAGATTTTTTTTAGACAATAATTTTTGGTGCCCAAAGGCTCTATTTAAGTAAGTAATAGTTTAGCATTTCTGAAGTGACTCAAGATGGAAAACGTTCTGAAGAAATACTAGTTCTATCAATTAAATATGAAAATTATCTTATTTTCTTCTCTTGCAAACATTCATAATGGGGAAATGTATTCATACTAACAGTAAACAGACTGTTAATTGGGTGCATGTTGTAGGGAAAATGTTAAGTTAATCCAACCAAAATCATCCAGTTTAGTCACTGAATTCAATATTTGATTGAACATACTGTATGTATGTGCGAGTAGAACCAAAGCCATCAACTTATGCTTAGTGTTTGGTGTAGTTTTTGGAGGGGATATGGCATGACACGATGAGGATGAAGATGATGGGACAGTATTGACGATAAAACATTCCTAGGGTTGTAAAATACATGGATGTAATAAATTAATATGGCTTTTAAAAAAACATTCTTAGGGAATGCCCTTTTCTTTGAAACTTTTCTGCCAACTTCTGCCAACATAGCAGTTCCAAAGCATGTAAAAATGTAAGTAGAGAAATAGGGACCACTTTGGTGGAAAGGCAATAGCGCTCCATACACCTTTGGTGTTTAGTCATGCTGGCCACATGACCACAGGGATGTCTTCGGACAGCGCTGGCTCTTTGGCTTAGAAACAGAGATGAGCACTGCCCCTAGAGTTGAACCAACTATCATGCATGTGTGGGAGGAACCTTTACCTTTAAATCTCCAGATGAATTGCAACCGTAGATACTAAAAAAACTAGGTAATCATTTGATTGAACCTTTATGTACTTGGCCATTGGGAGAGGACATGGGAGACAAATTACAAGATGTGTGTGATATTATCATGCAGTGACCTAGACACTTGAATGAGACATCAGATTGTAGGTATGCCATGACAGCATTTGTGTTATGGTATCATAGTGTATACTATTATACTACCATTTTGGCATTATTGTGATTTGCTTCAAGTGATGTTGCTTATGTATTTTCTTTTAAAATTCCTGGCGAGTGAGTGAAATGTTAGATGACTGAAGGAAAGCAAATAAGATTCCTATCTTCAGAAAGGTTGAATAAGAATATCCTGCAAACTATAGACTCTAGAATCTGGGAAGATTCCAGCTTAGATCATAAAGAGAACCATCTAGAAGCACCTGAAGTCAGTTCAATAATTGCAATAAGTCAGCATGGATTTATAAAGAATAAATCTAGCCAGACTAGTCTTGCTTCATTTTTTGATTGAATAACTTCCTTAATAGATTGCAATAATGTTGTATTGACAAAGCATTTGACGAATACTCCATGGCATGCTGATTAGCAAGCTAGAGAAGAGTGACTGAATGGTATGACAATTATGTAGATAATAATAATAATAAGTTTTTATTTAAGCATAACTGACTCAAAAATCAAGGCAACCAAGATATTCAGGGGAGTAAAAACATAAGACAGAAAAGGTGGGAGTGTTTAGCTTTGAAAAAAGTAAAAGATAATATGATAGCATTCTTAAATAACATGAAGAATGGCATTTTTCAGAGTATATGACACAGAACCATAGATTTACATTAAAGAAAGGCAAATTCTGATTCATTGTTAGAAAGCGACTTCTTAACAGTAAAAGAGCTTGACAATGCAAACTGTATCCCATAGAGATGGTGTGCTTCCCTTCATGAGATGTTTTCCAGCAGATACCAGACAGCAATCTATCTGGGATGCTTTAATTTAGATTCCTGCACTGAACAGGGGATTGACTTTGTAACCCAAATGTTCCTTCCATCTTCATGATTCTTTACTCCAAGGCCTTAAAGGACAAGTAAAGTTTTTAAAGAAAATTACATCTTCTATCAGAATGCCTGCTTCAAGAAGTTTTTAATTCTCATGATGGGAGAAAGGGAAGAAAAGTGCAAGTATCATAGAAAACCAGCTGAAGAACAGAGCCTTCTCTGAGTTCAATCAGAAGAAAGCAGAGCAGAGAGAAAGAGAGGAACAAGGCGATAATCCCTTGCTCACTGCCATTACTTCTAATGCCCCTTAGTGTTTCAAGAACTGTCAGGCAAAGGGTTCAAGACAGCATAATTTAAAAGAGTTAAGTCTGTTTGGATACTTTTTCCTTTCATTCAGATAGAAGATGGGATTTCCACCTCTCTTGTGCTTGTGTTGCTTTTTCTTATTGATTAATAAGATCATTATTTCAATTTTAGCAGTTCTGGATTTCTCTAAGTATCAATATTTAAAGGCAAACATTTCATTACTAATTTAGAATTCATAATATTAATCTGCATTCTTTGGTGTATTTGTACAATAGACTTTGTGTCAACTTTCTCCTTTATAACGGATAATTAGTTGGATAGTTTGTTTATTGTATGAATGTGGGTATAGAGCATGTATATCAGAGGCAAATTCCTTGTCTGTCCAGACACACTTGACAAATAAATTGTGATTTTCATTCTGACTGGTCAGAACCAAAATGTACTTCCCTTCCTCCCTTTCCTGTTGCAACAGAATCACTACAGATTTGAATAATTTTAAATATTGTTGAAACCTGAATAAAATAGAGAGGGGGAAAGGATAATTTCAAAGAGTATAAGCATCTTTAAAGATGGGTACATTAAGTGGATCCTTAATGTATACACTAAGCTTTCCAAACATTTTGTCCTAACCCATTCCATTGCCTCTATGAGGAGTGGCTACAACTTGCCAACTTCGTATTACGGATCATCACAATTTTAGGGCTACAGTGTTTAGCATTAAATGAAATGGCCTAGAAAGTATCCCCTAACAGTGTAGTATTGTGTCCCCAAATCAGCCTTAGAATTGGTCTTATCTTTGTTTTGTCTTTCTTTTTGAAAATCTATGGTGATATGTATAGAGGTGATGAGGGACTTGGAGGCTAATTGTTATGAAGGAAGGTTAAAGGATCTGGACATGATAAGCCTAAAGAACAGAAAATTAAGGGGAGACATAAATACTAACAATCTTCAGATATTTGAAAAGCTACTACAAAAAAGTTGTGGATTTATTCTTCATAATATTGAAGGGTATAACAAGGACCAGTGGGTGGAAGCTTTGCTTTCAATCCCAATTTGAAGAAAGGAAAAATTTCTAGACTCAGCTGTTGAGCAATGAAAAAGTCTGTCTCTTGAAATTGTGAAGGTCCCATTACTGGAGGTTTCCAAACATAGGTTATCTGTGAAAGTATCAGGATACCTTCTCTGGAGAAAGAAGTGGTATAGAAGACCTTTATATTTCCATTCAACTCTATGATTCCATGAGGTCCATAACCATCTCTAGAATTTCCATCAGGTTCATCAATCATTCCTTTGTCATGGGTCAGAAGTCAAATCTTTCCATTTTTGAGCATTGAGTAATTTCACTGCAGTTGTCATATATAAAAACAAAGATCCATGGCTTTTTTTCTAGCTGTCTGTCCATTAATTCCAGAAGAAAAGACTGAATTCAGTTATACATTTATATGCTACAAAAATTTTTGTGGGATTTATTTATTTTTTGGAACCTTCAGTTGGATGAAATTGAAAAGTATAAGGCGATAATTATTACTATAATTATAGGGCAAGCAAGGTAGCTTAAATGGGCTTACATACAGAATGAAGGGACCCATGACTCCCACAGGAATGAAATTTGATGAAGCTGCTTCCACTTCAGTGCTTCTGCAATGCTGCTGTTCAGTGCCTACAATGTGTGTCACAGTCAGCTGCAGTTTGATTGTGAGCCTCACTGCCAATGTTCCATGACAGCTTCTCACAAGGCAAAGAGGATGCTGGCAGAAACTGTATTGATAGTGATTGCCAGCATTGTCTGCCAAAGACTTTACTTGTAAGAAGCTGGCAGCAGGCATTGACAATGAGGAAGCTGGAAGGGAAGATTGGTGGTTATTTGGATAACACTCTCCTGCCTCTGTAAATTCCCCAGTCTCTCTGCACTCTTTGTGCCACACTGACCAGTCATGTACCTCCTCCCTTGCTTCCTTCCTACTCAACAGCAGTGAATTACCTGAGGGGAGGAGAGGGGAGGGATTTGATTTCTGACACCCCCTGTCAGCTTCCCACAAGGAAACTTAATGAGAAACCTAACAGGAAGTTGAAAGTCACTCCTCCTTGCACTGATTTTTTGCCCACCTTTGATTGTACTGTTTCTCTGTTTAGGTAAGGAAATATATCTGAAAGAATGATCCAATAGGTCACGGGTTATCAAGCTAGTCTTTAAAATCTTCTGAATTATTGTATTTATTTGTATCTATTTTTAAAAAACTTTTTCTACACATGTGATGCAAAGCAACGTTCATCAAGAAAAATCTATGTCACTTTCTTATTTATTTACTTCAATTTATATAGTCACTCATTTTAATAATGTGACACTGGGTGGTCACAAGTTAAAACAACAATTGACTAAGAGAATTGTGAGCTGTCAGATTGGAAGCTGTTCCCAGAGGCTGAGAGTTTAAGTATTTTAATTCCATCAACTTATTATTGCTTTAATAAAGCATTGGTATTTGTTTTCTTCAAAACATGGTATAAAGCCACCTTTGGGTGGAGAAGTTATTACTTTAACTGTGAATTATATAACATCTTTTTTTTTAAAAAAAGTCTCCTTGTTTGGAATGCTTTTGAATAGCACAATAAACCATTGTGTACAGATAGGCAGTAATTGCATATAACTGACAGACAGTGATAGTGGCCATGCATAATACAGCTTGGCTTCATTTATCATGCCTGGCAGATGGTGTTTCAAATGGGTTCATAGATGAGCTAAGGAAAATGCAAAAAAAGGTGACCCAATTCAACCAAAATGCTATATTTTACTAAATTTTTACTTCAAGTAGTCCCTATGGTCTGTGCTTCTATGACTATTGACCTGCCTGTTTAGTTTCTGTTTAGAATTAGGTAATATTGGAAATGTTGATGAATAGTACTTGCTTATTTATAGATATACAAATCAATCTGGAGTCAAAGAAACAGTCTTTCAAAAGGCAACAAGTCTACCAATCAGTTTTTGGAGGGCTGCAAAATACTCATGTATTTCATTTAACTTCAGTACTAAAACATTTTAACTTTTATCTTTTTAAAGGCATGGTATGTCAAGTGTAATCTTTAATTCTTTGTAAACTGCTGTATGAAGTGAGGACCATGAATTCTTAACATAAGTTAATCACATTCAAGCCTCAAAACTGTTTTCGGGCATTCTTTTACCCCCATCCACTTAGTTAAGGAGTCTGCTTGCTTTTAAGCATCAAAGGCAGGTGAAAACTGTTCAGTTATCAGGAGAAATCTGCAGTTATTAGCTGTTACTGACATCCCAACCCCTTTTTTGTTAGCAGCTCATTAACATAACAAAGAATAATATCCCTTTGTTCATAACTGTATGCATATAAACTACCCTTAAATCACCTTCATTGTTTGAATATTCCATTTTCAATTGGATGCAAGGCACACACACACACATACACAGTATTATAAGTATTATTACTCACCCAAACAAGAGTGGTGCCAGTTTCTAGAAATCATTATCATATAATAATCACCTTGGTTGCTGACTGTGGAGCAACAGCTGCATACAGCTGTTCTCATTAAATGAACAAATGAAAATCAATGTTTCACAACCTAAGAAAGGATCTAAAGCAGTGGCCTCCAGCTTTTGGGTACCAGGAACCAGAGAAAGGTTTTTCTGTGAACTGGAGGAGGCAGGATTTTGCATGCTGCATGCATTCTGTGAATGGGGCTTGGGCTATTTGCATGGACTGGTTCCTGGCATCCTGCAAACCAGTACTAGTCCACAGACCAGGGGTTGGGGACCCCAATCTAAAGTATCATCTAAAATATATTTGAAAAAATATGTAACTATTATGTATAAACCAGCAAGAGGGAATCTGAGATTCTCTAAATTGTTGAAATATATCAAGGGTTCATTCTCAGTGTAAAAAGTTATTTACAGCAAGGATCTGCTTCATAAATTTTCAGTAAGGATTCTCCTCCCTCCTCTCCAGGGATGAACAATTAAAGTTTCATTGTTCTTAAATACTATAATGTTTTAAGGGGATAAATTATTTAAAAAATGGATAGGGATTTATCAAATTGATATTCCATTGTATCCGACTCCCAAATCACTGCCTTTTCATTGGTATTCTTCATAAAAAGGGCAGTGGTATATATTAAAGTTTGTTCAATCTGTTTTTCACCCCTGCCCGATTCCCTGACTAGGTGTGCTTGTGAAACTGAGTTATTGACAAGTTCCTTACTAGTCTTGTTGCTAAGGCGAAATCAAATTCCAGTAATGATTAGATTTAACTAACCATGGATCTGAATCCCTAGCTCTTAATATATCAGCAGTTAGGGAGACATTGTGTGTGTGTGACAGAGAAATGTGCTTTGATACTGGATCAACTGTTGTCTTGGAAATATATATCTACAAAAAGAAAATATCTGCTCTTTTGTTTTTGTTAGAAATTCTGTTTATATATAGCACTGCAGAAAAAGTGTACAGTCACCATGGGTCTTTACTGCTTAACTGCTTAACTGTAATAGGTAACAGGAAACTCTCCTCAGAACAAAAAGGCATAGAGTATATACCATAGATTACAGCAAATTTACAAACACTGCCATCTACTGGCTGAATATCTTTGTAGTTGTTGTAAATTATATATTTCAACAATATATTCCAACAATTTTTAAGGCAGCCAAATTTAAGTTCTATATCTGATGAGTTGATTATGTGCCATCAAGTCATTTTTGGTTCCTATCAACCACATAGACAGATTTTCTCCATGGTTTTTCAGGTCTCCCAACAGTGCACTCCACCACTGTAATTGAGTCCGTTTCTCTTGCTGATGGCCGTCTTCTTTCCTTCCACCTTTCCCGGAATTAGAACCTTTCCCAGAGATCTAGTTCTTCACATGATGTGTCTGATGCAAGAGTATACTTCATAGTATACTCAGGAATTTTCTCTAATAGCGCCTAGAGGCTTTCAATAAGCTGAATTATTTGGTCATAATAATAGAGTACACTCTGATCTGTATAGAAGCCAAAACATGGTTTCTTTCTCTAGGATATAGCCTTGGTTTTCTTAGCAAAATATCTTACTGAATTATTTTAGCCTTCCATAAAAAATAGGTAAACAGTGACTTGGAACCAAGAAGGTTGTGATTTGGTTTTATTGCTCTGTTCTCAATATCTGGTGCTATTGGATCACTTTGAATACTCTACTGTGAACTTCTTCAAACATTATTTATTTACTGGACTTATAAGCAGCTCCAGTCAAATTAGTCAGAATCTAAACCATAATTCAACTACATATATAAATAAGAAGTTACACATTCAAAGAAGAGCCATATTGGTGTAGTGGTTAAAGCACCAGGCCAGAAACTGGGGAACTGTGAGCTCTAATTCTGTCTTAGCCACAAAGCTAGTTGGGTGATATTGGACCAATCACTCTCTCTCAACTTCCAAATTCCTGCCAAGTAAACGGCATTGACTTGTCTTGATAGTTGCTAGGAGCCAACGCTGACTTAAAGGTACTAAATGGATAAATAGAAATTCAAAACTAAAGAACAAACTCATTGTACATAGGAATAATTACTATAATTTTACCTCAAGTCATAATGAACCACCAAATGTTTTGAGACTTTCTGAAATTCAAGAGGGAAGCTGATAATAATGATAAAAGTGATAAATGTTGATAGATGTCTATTTAATCTGGTTTTCCTAAGGACCATTGAAGACATCAGACCCAAAAAAGCAAGGACTATCTGAAGGACCCAAATCATCTCACAATGAATTACGTTTTCCCTTTCCAATAATGTGAGCATTATACAAGATTGATCTTGTAGGCTATTTTTGGGAATACAAAAATTCAACCTGATTTTACTAAATAGCTTTCCCTTAAACGTCATTGGAGCCAGCAAAATGTAAATATTTTATAATTGGCATTTAATCTATAATTAGATGAAATAAAAAAGTGAACACAGATGTTTTCAAAGATTAGAAAAGTCATCTTGATGGATGATATACGTTATTGCATTTGATTATTCTGAAATATATGGCAGTATTTTGCAAGTAGGGATAAATGGAAGTTAAGAGTATTGATTATTTTGTTGCATTGTTTGAATGAAGTTCACTAATGAGCCTATAAGTTGTTTTTGCAATAATGGGTTGTGTTGGATAAGTAATGGAAACTAAGGCAATTCTAATGATTTACAGAGTGGTTGATGAAGACTGAAAACTACAGAAATTGTTATGCTAAAGATAGGATTCCTGAGAAAATCCATTTCACTTTCTGCATTGTTTTGTGTAACAGAAATTATAATATTTCAAGTGTTTTTAGTGGTTAGATTTTTGTTTTTGTAATGTATTCAATTATGTAAAATGTGGGGGCAACTTTAGCAGAAAATTCCTGCTAAAATGCAATGGTATTATTATCTTATTTATTTTGTCATATCTACTTTCATTTTTATTACCAATGCGGTATTACTCTGGATATAATGTAAAAGAGCTTAGCTTTTTTTCTAATGCTTATTATCTGAATACTGACAGGCATACAATGAAGGGCAGTAGGAAACAAATATTTCCTTAATCTTATTAGTCTCAACCAATATGCCATTATGCCTTTTTCACAGCAAGCATTATGACACTTCATTATTGTTTTTATTACTCCAGGCTAGTATTCACAATGATGGTTTTTTTCAGGGCAAAGCTGTCCCATATATCTTTTTTTTCTAATTGTCCTGTTTATTTATAGTGCATTGATTTAATGGCATTCTTGCCTACTCTTTTTCCTCAGGTATTTCTGCTGACCATATTTTAAGAAATCTTCTATTCCTATCAATATTGTACTGTTAATGGTGTATGAGTTATGCGGTGAGTGTTAGGGAAGAAGGAGTTTGCTTATAAATATCTTGCTAGCTAAAATTTTAGCTAATGTAGTGATGAATAAAATTACAGCATGGTGTTGATGTTTTCTTCCCTCGTTGAATCTCTTTTGGATTTGTTGTGGGTGTATTGGGTTTGTCTTAACATGGAAATAAAAAAACTTTATTGCAAAACAAATAAACGAACAAAACAATGCAAAAAGAAGTGATCTGAATGCCATTTATTTTTGGTTGAAGTAATTGAAGATATTAAGTTAGGAAGATTAATGCATATGTAATGGCTATACGTCTGCTCATAACTTTGGAAATGTTCTTGTGTCCCCCCCCACACAGAGTGTTAGTTGAGGGAAAACAAGAAGAAACCTCCTTCCTTCCTTCCTTCCTTCCTTCCTCCCGTCCTTCCTCCCCCATCTCCTCCTCCTCCTTCTTTTTCTCTTTCTTGCCTCTCTTCTCTCTCTCTCTCTCTCTCTCTCTCTCTCTCTCTCTCTCTCTCTCTCTCCCTCCCTCCCTCTCTCTCTCTCTCTCTCTCTCTCTCTCCTCAAATCTCCCAGCTACCTCACTACAACTTCCCCTTTATTATGCTGAAGTGTTGGGTAACTAGATGTTTCTTAGTCAATGGGGAATATGAGTATTCTGTCCATCCATAGTTTACTCTTTATTATACATGCCCTCTCATTAGGTCTACTGCTGTTAGTAGTCCATCTGTTCCCAAACCCTGTTTGGTCTAGTAGTTAAGGTCCCAGATTAGATACTGTGAGACTATGAATTTCAGTCTGTTTTAGGCATTAAACCTGATTGTGTGACTCTGAGTTGATCAAGTTCTCTCAGCCCATCCCACCTCACAATGTTATTGTTTGGGGGAGGGTAAATAGGATGAGTAGAAAATATTAGGTATGTTCCTCATATTTATTTATTTATAAAACCAGCTATTGGTACCTGTGCTCCACTACAGGTTTGGTATAATTAGCCTCATGTGCCCGATGGAGGAGGAGAGGCTTCAGAAAGAAGAGATCTCTGAAAGCACTTTGCAGGTCCTGTCTAGCCTCCCCCACCTCCACCCCTGGTGTTTTTTGCAGAGAAGGAGAGTGATAGGTTGTGGGGGGGAAAGGAAATCTGGACACCTTAAGTCTTTTCAGAATCTTTATTCAAATAGTCAAAAAAGAACAAAGAGGTCTCAGTAGGTCTTCCCTGCCCCCACCCTTGGCATTTTTGCAGTGAAGAAGAGTGATACTTGGGGGGGGGGCAAGGAAAGCCAGACACTGTAAGTCTTTTCAAAATCTTTATTCAAACAGTCAAAAAACAGCAAAGAGCTGCGTAGGCTTCTAAGCTGTTTTGAGGCCTTGTCTGGCCCTACTCTCCCTGTTTTTTGCACTCACCTACATTGCTGCTCCTCACTCCTCCATTAGTACTGTTCAATGAAAAATTCAAAACCAAACAGGGAAGCCCTCCAATTAGGAGAGGCCACAAAAGTCCTCCAATCAGGAGAAAGGAAACAAACCATATTTTATCCAATCACAACTTCTGGAATTAAAAAATTGAAATAACTCGCGTAAAAAGTAATATTTTGAAAAATCCTTTCTTAGTGAGTACCTAGATGCTAAGGTGAACAGATCTACCAAATTTCACGTTTGTATATTTAATAGTTCATCTGGTGATGAATCAGTGAGTGGTATATATATATATATATATATTAATAATGGTTGGATAGAAATGAATAAATAAATAAATTTCAACTTCTCTGGTCTTCTCCATGTATGGTTCATTCCAGTAACCCATTTATCATTAGATCATCCTTGTTCCCCAACATTTGATATGGACTTTTTAAATCTGGGAGATGTTCATATCGACATGACTCTCCTAGTTCATGTCAATCTCATATCTGACTTTGGCAGGTGAAGTGTCCAATGATCCCTACTGGTAAGGTAAGTATCAGTTGGGATTCAAACCCTGGTTTTACATGTCAAAGGCAACACTCTAACCTCTATGTTATCCAGGTCTCCTATGCTTCTACACATACATACACATACACACCATAAGCATACATTCACAGATTATACAACTATTTTCTGCAATCCCACACAATTAGATTAAGCACAAAGAAGACATTTCTTTGAGTGCAGGGAATTAGATAATCAAGCATTTTAAAAACATGTGCCAAAACCAATTACCTGCACATTAGAAACCTTGTACTATATTTATGCCTTCACTGTACTGGCATCAAGGACACTGGACAAGTACAGAACCATGTATGAGTTGGGCATTTGTCTAAGCAAGGTTAGCAACATTTTGATGCTTTGAATGCAATATATACTTTTATGTGCATGCTACCATACAGCCATTATCTACATTAAGTATGAGGACTCAGACATTAGCAATTTTGCAATGTGCAGATAAAGATGGTCATGGGTATGTCTTATCATACTGATGCAATTCAGAAACCTGTTAGTTACCTACAACTGACCAGTACTTAGGAATGACTTTGATATCATGAAACAGCAAGTTGCAATAACAGAGTGAGAAGGTGAATGAACTTCTTTATGAAATTCTTCTCAGCAGTCTCCAGCAATTGGCTCCCATTTCCTCCCAGTTGTAACATTAGTCCAGAAGCAGTCTGGAAAATAACAGTGTCTAGCTTAGCAATAAACAGGAGTGCAGAAGAACAGCCAAGGAACAATGATCTCTGAGCACAGATTAATAAGATTTATTAGCATAAAGATTGAAGTGAGAATACTTCCAGCAAGTAACTGTTGCACTCAAATGTGGAATTGGACTAAGAAAATGCAAATAAAAGCTGTTGATTATGACTTTTTTCTCCCATATTTTTGGTTGAATGGGAATGCTGAGAAGGTAAGCCCATCTGCACCTGGATTTTATTTATATAACAGTTCCTAGCCATATTAGCAGAGTGAGAAACTTCTCTTTCTCAGTGGGTTATGTAAAAATGGTATTCATTTTTAATGATTTATGTGGTTAACTAAATTCATAATCTACTCCATGTCTAATTCAATAACATTACCCCAGCAGCCACAATCAATTGTAGTCAATCAGAATCCTTTTTTTAAAAAGAATCAACAGTATAAAACATGAAGTGGATAATGTTAAACCAGCAACTTTGGTGAAATAGAAAAACTGAATAGGCCAAAATGCCCAGCAAAAAAATAATAATCATCTACTTATTATGGTGACCGGCTTTCTGAAAGCAAGCAAGACATGATCGTTAGATATGATCTTAACTTCAGTGAGAGAAAAATGTTCTCCAAAATTGAGGCTGCAACTGAAACATTTTGTGTCCTCATATTTATTGTACACAGAAATGCTGCAAAGCTGGTAGAAAATGACAAAGAAAATGACAGACACAGAGAGACAGATGTTACCCAACAGTTGAGCACACAATTTGTATTGTGTATTCATGGTGGGATCTCACATGAACATTGTTTTGTCAGCGTTTCTTGACTTCAAAATATATTCCTCCCTAGCTGTTACAAGCTATCTGCTGCTCAAACATATGCTCTTTTGCCAAATAGTCACTTATAATAGAGATTGTAATATTATCTCTTTATAGGTAAAAAGAGATGTTACTGTACTTTTGCACCTAATTAGAATTCAAGGAAAGCAACAATTCATGATTGTAGTCAAAGAAACATCAAACTGCTTTCTTCTTGTTTTGTGTCACGCTGATCAGATATTCCAGACTAACTAACTATAATTCAAGTATACACTGTAATGATTGTTTGAATTTAAGAATGTGGGCAGAAGTGTAGATTCAACTAAATATTCAAAATGATTTGGAAAAAAGCATACAGGAATTTAAAAAGTATCAGAAATCAAAATAAGCTCATCAATGATGCCAGTAATGGTATTCATTTTGATATTTTATTGTATGTGTACCCCTCTTTCTCTTTCCACAAATGTCCATGAGTATTTGTTTAATTGCAATGTGTCACATAGAATCAAGATTTGGGTTTCCAAGACTAAATTTAGCTGAACAAACTACCTTCTGATTTCACTCATTAAACAGACTTTCCTCTCAAAGTGACTTGGCTGTTAATATGAAAGGAGAATTTCACTGCTGACCTATATTCTGATCTTATTAGTTGTAAGTAATTAAAGTACTGATTGACAATTAGGTTGGTATGTCAATTCTCTTGACTCATGTTTTAGAAAGTCATTTACCAAGGCATTGTCTCACTAATACAGAGAACAGAAAGGACTAGTTATAGTCATAAGCATAGAACAGTGTAGTGTTCTTGATATATTGGATAATGATTGGTTCAAATAATGTGTGTTCAGAACATTTAAGATAAATTCAGTCTAGCCATCAAAGTCCTTAAAGGATTTTAAACCTACATTTCTTTGTTATTTGTCTGGCAATTTTATGCACAGTAGCAGCAACCAACTAAAATGGAGAATGAGTACAAAAAAATCCCTCATGAGAATAGTGAGTATCAATAAATGGGTACTTTTTGGACAATGAGGACAAGGATGAGGAAAACCTATCATTTTCAATAATTAATTTGTATTTAGCCTCTCTTAGCATTCATTCCAAAATGGATCTCATAATGATCAACTGCTAGAAGTCTTTCTCCCTTCCTCTCTATTTTTTTAAATAACATAGACAAGAGTTTTCTCCTATTCTTTCTTCTTTTTACGATAATTGTTTGATCACACAATATGACAGCACAAAAAGAAGATGAAGCAGAAAGAAGATGGAGACAAGGGCTCATACCACTCAGAATATCTGCAGAAGCTTTTCAAATGTGTAAATGAAAAAAGAAACACCAACCACTAACCAAAGTAAAAACGACCTTCCCTTTTGTATCTATTTTCTCTATTCACTCTGCTTTAAATCCATTCCTTTTCTAACATAATTAATTCTCATAAATAGGGGTGTACTCAAAGAAGTTTAAATCATTTGGCACAACCCTACCAATTCAAACCAATGTAGTAATTATAATAAATAAGGTAATAAATAAGGCTATTCTAATGGGATGTGGGAATGGCCTTGGGAAACAGGAGGAAGAGCCACACACTTGATAATGGACAGATAAGCTGGTAAAAAGAATGAGGGAGTGGCAAACATCTCAGAGGGGGTTCTCCTTCCTTTCTTGGACTGTAAAGTTCAATGGAGAAGAAATGTACTTTCAGGCTTGCAAGAGTTTGTTAATGTACCTTGGATGAAGATAGAGCTAGCATTCTTGAGTGGGCTTCTTGTCTGAACTGCCTTGCAAGGCTGGCAATTGTTTGAGAAATGGCAACCTTACTACTTCTTCTACCCTTCTTGCTTACTAAATAGATTGGCCCTCTAAACCAGAGGTCTCCAGTCTTGGTTCCTTTAAGTCTTGGGGTATTCTGATAGTTGAAATCCGCAAGCCTTAAAGGAATCAAGGTTGGAGACCTCTGCTCTAAACAATGTTACAAAGTAAAAGTAAAATAGCAGGGGGGAAAAGACAATTCTAATTTTATTCTGTATGATCTGCAGCTCAGCTTTTATTAATATTATTCCTCTATTTGGATCAAATCTAAGTTTAGTAATGTTGACAACTTCATAATTCCAATATCAGAACAGAAGGGAAAAATACTGAACTGTTCCAAACATCTATGAATCCATTGGCTTAATTATTTGATATTAGAAAATGTGTACAATGAAGTGGAATATTTCACCTGTCATTTAAAAGTAGTAAAATATAGGAACAATGTGTTAATTTGTGCACTGCAGTCAGAAGGAAAGACAATAAACCAGCTCATAAAGTAATGCTTTCATTAGATAAGACATTATATCATTACGTAATTGGTTCTCTAGTTATAGAGAACATATAGTTATAGAAATATATAAAAGGGGCCATACTAGGGGTTGTAACATGATTTAAGTACTGCCTCCCTAGCAAGCTGACATAGAAAGAGAACTCCTGGCTTGGTGGTTAATGTATCTGCCTGGGATGCCAGACTTCCAGAGTTCAATTCCCAGTAAAACAAGGACGTGGCTAGCTGAAGAGAACTAATAAGCTCGAAATAGATCTAACTTTGTCTTCCTTGAATTTATTTATGTGCCAGCACAAAAATATATAACACAATATATATATATACATAAAACAGAGAAAATAATGCATACACTTTAAATGCCGTGGAATCGGGATTTCCAATTTTTTAGCCTAAATCCATGGCTCTTTAGGCCTCCATAACTAAGCAGGTGGTCCCGATTCTGACTAAGAAAGACCCTTCTGCCTTTGATCCACGGGAGCCAAGGGTGGCCATGAGCCCCTCCCCAGGAAGCCCACCCCCCTTATTCGGCTACGCTGTTATCCTAAAAAAATCAGAAGGTGGGTTTTCACCTGCGCCTTTTTATCATCATCAGCTCTGATTGAGGAAATGTGCGGCCAGTGCACCACAATTTCTCGGAGGGAAAAGCATCTTTGCACAGCTGGTAAGGCAAACAGGAAGTGGAGGGGAGGGGACAGAGAGAGGGGGGGGAAAGAAAGAGAGAGGATTCACAGGTAGTTTTTGGAGGATGAGCAACTGGGGACTCTGCTTTACTTGAAAATAACGGCTGCGACAAAGGTATTGACCGAGGCCACGAAGAAAGCCTTAAAAATAATTTTAGAAATGCCCCCCCTTTTTTTCAAAGTGTCAGGAGACAATTCATAAAGTTTTACACTACAAGCAGAGCCTGGAAAAGAGAACATTGTATGAGAATCCTCTGGGAAAAGGGCAGGTGCAGCTAGTCCTCGACTTACAAAAATTCATTTAGCGACCGTTCAAAGTTACAACGGCACGGGGAAAAAGTGACTCCTCCTGACTGTTTTTCACCCTTTTACAACCGCTGCAACATCTCCACAATAGCGATCAAAATTCAGGCGCTTGCCAACTGACTCGTACTTACGCAGTGTCCCGGGGGGTCACGAGATCCCCTTTGGCGACCTTCCCGACAAGCAAAGTCAAAGGGGAAGCCAGATTCCCTTAACGGCCGTGTGAGTAATTTGACAACTTCAGCGATTCACTTAACGACCGTGGCCAGGGAGGTCGTAAAATGGGGCAAAATTAACCTAACAACCGTCTTCACTCAACAACAGAGACGCTGGCCTCAATTGTGGTCGTAGGCCGAGGACGGCCTGTAGTTAAAAACAAGTTGTATCTTTGGCCACGCAGTCCTATCGAAAGAAAATGACTAGTCTGAATTCAAAGAAATCACACTGGGAAATGATGCTTCTGTGTAGTCAAAGGTCTGCAAGAAATTTGGAGGAAGGGACACTTAAAAAAACGCAACCCCCAAAGAGTGTTCACATCGCAAAGCAGCAAATGTAAGTGTTGTGTTACAGCCTAGTACAAACAAGACCTGCCTTCACGATAAAGAGAGGAGGGACAATTAACCGCATACGGTCTATTCGATTCATTCCAGAATTGTCCATATTTCTTTGCGCCGTTGTAGAAAATTAGCATCTACAAACAGATTGCTAATTTAAGTGGCAGCCTATTTGCAGGGAAACGGAGAATTAAAATTTCTCACTCTGGTCTCTGAAAATAATTTCCAGGCACAGAAATTTAAATATGGCTCACTGTAAACACCAGACAGGAGGACGAGTGAGAATTTTAGCATCAATTAAAGCAAGCTTTACTCAAGGTGGTTGTTGTTGTTGTTGTTTTTTCAAAGCCAGGAGTTGTTTTTAGTGAGCATTATAGCAATACAACAGAGCACAAACTAGGCTTAAAAGGCTCCAACGACGGCATGAATGGAAACGAGTTGATTTACACACAACCGCTGCAGATATTAGCTGCCAATAGTCAGAAATGAATGCCATGAATTCATGTCGATTGCTCAACATAGATACCTATTCCGGCAGCAGAGAAAGATGAAATCTAGGGGATTCATTGAGGGCATCTCCAAGACAATCCATCAAGCGTCTTCTCCAGAGCAGCCTTTCCAAAGTAGCTCATGTGTAATTCAGCCTGGCCACTAAAAACAGCAGGAGGGCATGCTTACTACACATATCAGTGAAGAATTAGGTCAAGCGAGTTACGCTAATCTATACAGATCCATAATTTATAATGGGACTGTCAAATCAAGAGGCTTTATGAACGAATGCGGTGGAGGCATCTTTCATAACGGTAGCAACCGTGATTGCTACTACGGTAGGCGGGTCGACTTGGAGCTGTACTGTCCCCTCCGTACAGTCCTGATTCTTTTTTCGCCACTGCTACGGAGAGGTGGCGGTCACGATTCCGCGGCACCCGCCCAACCTGCGGCGCAACAGTCGCAGCAGGCCGAAGAGATGTTTTTAAAACCCAGATCCCCTCGAAAAATCCGAGCCGCTTCCTTAGGATCGCTGAAATTGTTCCTCGAAATGGATTAAACGAGTCTCCAACTAGTATACAGTCCGAGTGGTGCGATATCCTCGAGATGATTTCAAACTACCGCCACCCTGGAATTACAGGCAGTCGCCAACTTATAAACAGCTCATTTAGTGACGGTTCAAAGTTGCACTGACATTTAAAAAAAAAAAGGTGACTCGTGGTCATTTTTAAGACTTACGACCGTGGCAGCATTCCCCCCCGCGGTCATTAGGATGCTTGACCACTGACTCTCATTTTATGACGGTTGCAGTGTCCTGGTCCCGGTCACATGATTCCCCTTTTGCGACCTTTGGGCAAGCAAAGTCAGCCAAGGGATGTCGGATTCACTTAACAACGGCGGGGCTAATTTAACAGCTGCAGTGATCCACTTAACAAAGGTGGACAAGGAAAGTCGTAAAACTGACTTAAACACGTTTCTCTCTTAGCAAATATAAATGTTGGACTCAATTGTAAATCGAGGACTACCTCTTATCTGGGTGAAGAAGCCAAATTTGGTTGGCTTTGACTCCTAACAGCCACCTATGCAGCTGTGGGTTTATAGAAGCATATTTTACTGGGAGGGTTTCCTTCCATTTATTTCGGAGCAGATCACAGCAACGTTTCTCCAGCCACCGTCATTGATACTGTAAAGATTCAAAATATATAGTATGTTCCACGAGGACGATGCCGTAAAAAGCCTTTTATTATTATTTATATAACCCCCGTCAATAAAGACTTTCTCTGCTATGCATTGGTTGCAAAATGTGGACCGTAGGGCTTTCTCTTACAAACTGTCTTAAGACAGAGACCTGTTAAGACAAAATCATACTAAGATGGTCTAAAATAGCCTGCCTCCAGGTTTTTTTTGGGGGGGGGGCAGATGGCGCACAGTTGCACGGAAGACCGCAATTGTTTTATCCCATAAACTTGCACTTGATCATTTCAGAGGGCTAAGTCAAGATAATTTGAACATAGCATCAGAGCAATCAAATGATGGGAGGTAGACCTCAACCCAACCAAGGCTCATGCAGATGTGGGTCTGAGTTTCAACCAACTTTGCCATCTAGGTCAGGGGTCTCCAACCTGAGCAACTTTTAAGACTTGTGGACTTCGAATTCCCGAAATTCCTCAGTCAGCCAGGTACTGGGACGCATAACACCAGACATGTCACACCAGAAGGCAAAATCACAAAACTGTGTCTGACTTATTTTGACTATGTCCTGTGTGGGAATTCACTGGAGAAAGCAGTTGTGTTTGGAAGAGTTAGAGGTAAAAGGAAACCAGCCTGCCAAAGAACATGGTGGCCGGATAGCATCAGAGCTGACACCAGAGAGTAGAAAAAATCAAAGAAGCAATGGAAGATCAGATGTGGAGAGATCTAGTCCATAGTATTGCCAAGGGCTGGGACATGACTGAATGGAAAACATCATCATTATCATCAGAAAATGGTCATGGTTGAGAAACTCTGCTTTAAAGATTGGATCAAAAGCATCTCCAGTCAATCTGGTTTAAGTATCCTTGCAAATGGATCAATCATTGCAAGAAGCAAACCCACAACTGAACGCAAATATTATTGGAAGTGTATTTTTACTTCTACTCTTAGAACTTGTTTAGCTTGACTAAAGCAGCAGCAAAGCCCGGCAGAAACTGTGGAAAAACAATTAAAGAAAACACCACATTACTTGGGACTCTATCTAGGTGCCAGTGACCGAAGGAAAATATGCTGCATTAACAGTTTTAGTAGGTAGATAGATGAGATCCAAATTTTAGATTTAGCCCTTAAAGAAAAACTTACTGGTCTGATAGCCAGAGTATATAATCTTACTAGCAGTGATAAACTTTGTCCTGTTAGGCTGGGTTAAATTATTAGAGTCCCAATATCTTAACAAATAAAATAGGATTAAAGTATTACAGATACTTTTTTCTCATATAATCCTTTAGTCCTTTTGTTAAGTATGGTAACCCTCTTTCCTTCCTCCTTGTTTTAAGTTGTGTTTGAAACAATAACGTTGCACTGAGTGTTGAAGTGAACAATACTCCCAAGCAATATAAAATCAGCAGATGCGACTCTGAACTCTTTTATTTCAACAAAAATTGCTTGGTTTCTTCGTTTTCTAAAAAAATGTATTTATTTCCATGCTGTCCCTAATGAGAAGCAAATGGAAATTAGGACAGGGCTACAAGCAAAATCTTGTCAAGTACTGTCTCACAGGAATTACCTCCAGAGAGGGGAAGATTTACATAAATTGGATTATCTTTCCTCTTTTTAATCCATAATTTATTAATATAGGTGGGTGCGGCTAGCTGTTTACAAAATAGGTTAGAGCAACGTCAGTTGACTCCGTACATATCTACTCAAACAAGTTGATCATACAGGCTGACAACAACTCACAAAACTGCACAATAGACTGCAACGAATATGTTATAAACTGCTGAACTAGAACATTTCTGTGGAATAATATAACTTGAAAGTTTATTTATTCACTCACAACAGTGGACTCCTCCAAAAGGAGTGTGACAAATAGCTTAAAAATTGGTCATATGGCAGCTGAATCTGTTCTTTTAGAAATGTAACAAGAATGCTCATGGATGCTAAAGCAGTTACTCTGATTCAAGCCAAATTTTTGACAGGTTCTGACATGCTACACTCTTTTTGGCGCACTCTGTTGCAACTAAACCATGTTCTTTCTTTGTATAATCTATATCACACAAAACAAAATACATGCCCCGGAACACAAACGTTCAGCTACTCCATTGCGCTGCAGTCAGTACTTCTAGACATAATGGATAAGGAGGTCCAAATTAAATCTGAATGAATTCTCGGTGAAATTAAGGGCCACGGTTGAACAAGGCGAGTTGCACTGAGCTTCAGCGCAATTCAGTTTGCTATCTGGTTCACTAAGAAGGCAGGAGAGTAGAAAAGCGTGGTCTCATCTGAGAATTATAGCTTGGGGAACCGGTGACGAGTCAAAATTGCAATCTTTATGAGGGGCGCCATAAACCAGATCTCTTCATTTGACATGTAAACGGGGTGTCAAGCTAATATTAGTGACCATATAACTGAAGTCCTGTCTCTTTGGTACAGGCAGTCCCCGACATACAACAGTTCATTTAGTGACTGCTCATTAAAACAGCACTGGAAAAAATAACTTATGAGTGTTTTTCATACTTACAACCATTGCAGCTTCTCTATGGTCACAAAATCAAAATTCAGACGCTTGGCAACTGACTCATATTTATGACGGTTGCCGTGTCCCTGGGTCATGTGATCCTTTTTTGCGACCTACTGGCGAGAAACGTCACCAGGGAAGTCAGGGTCACTTAACTGTGTGGCCAGACACACTTGGCCAATAAATTCTGTTCTGTTCTGTT
>JANHFO010002580.1:242429-254185 GCA_032468095.1 Pareas carinatus
TGATATGTAAACGGGGTGTCAAGCTAATATTAGTGAACATATAACTGAAGTCCTGTCTCTTTGGTACGGGTAGTCCTAGACATACAACAGTTCATTTAGTGACTGCTCGTTACAATAGCACTGGGAAAAATAACTTATGAGTGTTTTTCACACTTACAACCATTGCAGCATCTCTATGGTCACCTAATCAAAATTCAGACGCTTGGCAACTGACTCATATTTATGACGGTTGCCGTGTCCCTGGGTCATGTGATCCCCTTTTGTGACCTTCTGGTAAGCAACGGCAACAGGGAAGTCAGGGTCACTTAACAGTGTTACCAAACACACTTGGCCAATAAATTCTATTCTATTCTATGCTCCATATTCTATTCTATTCCATTCCATTCTCTCTTCCCTTCTCCCATTTTCTATTCTATTCTATTCTATTCTATTCTAAATTAGCCATCAGTGATTCACGTTACAACTATGGCAAGAAGGGCCGAAAAACAAGGCAAAATTCACGTAACAACTGTCGTTTCCAACAGAAACGATGGGTTCAATTGTGGTCCTAAGTCAAGGATTATCTGTACACCCATCAACATCACATGTATGTACAACGGGACACGGCATTGAATACGCAGTCGTGACCAGCACCTTTATTTTTCTGGCCCTCTCCCCAAAACGCCGCTATACACCCAATTTTCTGCTGCTAATTACATCAGGAGCAAAAGAGTCTAAAACGAGTAAGTTGCCAGTTCGCCTTTCCATGTTTGAGGCTGTTAGTATTCTTCTCCAGTGAGATAAATCCAGTTGGGAAAGTAAGACATCCAAATAAAGAGGAAGGCATTGTGTTAATACTGATTTAGAATAATGTGCTGTTTGCAGTTCTTTAGAGCAAAAAGGTACTTCAGAGAATGCTGACACAATAACGCACCTCTCTATAGTTTTTCCTGGAATCTTGCTATCATGTTATAAAGCAACCATACACTCCAAGGTGAAATAAAAAAAATTGCCGCTTGAAAGAAATGCAGACAATTGGTACATGAGTGCCTTGAGGTAATTTGAATAAAATAACATACTATTTAAATATTATTTATATAGGAGAAAATTTCTGCCTAGCAATGCATCGCAACGACATTGCCGTTTCGCTTTGCAGACCAGAAATATTTTGAAGGAAAACCAAAAGAGAGGGAGTGCGATCAAACTTTTTCAAAACCCCAAATTCTGTCCCCCCATCCCCCCTCAGTACTTACGATCTTCTCCTGGGCACCGCATGCCGGGTTGTTCTGGAATGCTTGGGAAGACTGCATCAAAACATAAAACACGTGTCATAAATATATATTTCCTAAAGGGTAGTTGGTCCTAGCTACTCAGTCTTTTAAATAAATTGCCAGTGACAGACTACCTCCATAATCACAAAACTGGGACTCTAAAAATACAACAGTTCTCTGCTGACTCTGTCGAAGACATCCCAATTACTGAAAGCAAAGTCAAGCTCAGGGTTTGCCGAAGCAACATACACAAAGGGAGATATTGGTAGGACGAATAATCCTCAAAAAAGGAAAGGAATGCTGTCATACAAGAAGCATAAATTCAAGAGAAGAAACATAGAAAGGTCCAGGTGAGTTTGCAAATCAGAACAGAAGCTGCGGAAGATAAATTCCTATTATTATTATTATTTTGTGAGTTTGGGGTTCTTTTTTTTAACAAAGGGGTTATATTTATAATTACATCTCATTTATTTTACCATTTAAGACATTTATACACCAATTCTGCTTGATTAAAGTGTTGCGTGGCTCATAAGATCAAAACACAAAAGTTGTAAGACAGGAAAATAGCAATCAAACACGCCAGTGACAATTGACCAGCATTTAAAAGCCCATAAAAGAGCAATTTGATTAAAACAGGCAAGACACTCCTACAGTAAAGGGCCTCCCCCAAAAGTGACAATCTTCACCATGTCCTCAAAAGAGATTTTAATAGCAAGAAAGGTTTTCTTAGAAAAATGATCCAGAGCTCAAACAGAGAAAAGAAATTTCACCAACGACTTTGGTACCAAAAAGACAACGAATCAGTATATCTTCTGGCTATTTGTTGTGGTGGGTAGGCAGGATTGTGTTATAAGTGTAAATGGGTAAGGAGCAGATCCTGTTGCTCAGAACCAATCCAAAGAAGAGGGCCTCAGCACTGCATTTTGAGTTTGCTTGAGAAAGAAGACAGAACGGAAGAAGGCAAGCAGGATTTCTGATGAGAAGATACAGCTCAAAACGTTTGCCCAAACTACAAGTCTCAAAACTTGCCATGAATAATAAGCCCTTCATCTCTGTACCGACAATACAAACGGAATGCTTCTTCCAGCTCCATCTGAGATGAAATAGTACAGGGATCACCTATTTAAAAAAAAAAGAACACAAAGAAATAATGTCATTTATGGAAGCAATCCATGTAGGCAACTCTCTGGTTTGAAATCAGGTTTTTTTCTTTCCTGATTTTCAAACAGTGCAATTTGGAGATCATGGCAATTCATTTAGACATTTCAGAATAGTGGAGAAGGGACACTTAGCGGTTGAAAGAGAATTGTTCTGGGACTCAGAGATCCTTCTCTTCATAAATGTGAGTGTAGCTCCATCACATAGTTGTTACACATTGGAAGGGGTGTGGGAAAATGATAGCCTGTGCTTAAAAATAAAACACTGAAAATCAAGACAGCACAGAGTAGAGCTGGCTGTTCATTCCATCAGTTGCAATTTCCCCCCTCCTTAATTAGCAGAGCAAACATTTAAAAGGATAGCAATAATTCTGCAGGATCACTTCATCTGTTATTATGTCTTACTTAGGTGGCGAACACCCTTTTTCCTAAAGCAAATTCTCAACAGACGATTGATGGATCCTGCCTCTGTTTATACACAAAAGGCCACGGAATTTCATGTTATTTATTTCGAGAAGCATGAAGTGAGACCCCCCCAAAGAATAGTGTGAAGCAACTGGTCAGAAAGCACCAAAATTTGAATATATCAGTCCCTCTATATTACTGTCTATGCTGACTGAAGAACAAGCTATCAATGCTTTAAGAAAATATAATAATTACAAATTTCACCCAAACTGCAGTACTTTTTATGCAAATCAGTTGAACTGCCCACTGAACAAAATGATATACCAATAAAGCTCTAGGTTACATATTGGTCATGGTTTACTAATCAAGGTTCAATCATAGTTTACTAAGGAAGCACAGCTGGCTAGGTTTACACAATGTATTAGGTTAAAAACCATAGTTATTAAGTCACATTGGCTTAACATAAGTTAAGCTCCTAAAACTCTAATCCTTCTCTACAAATTAATAGAAGACACTAAATTCTTCTTTTTACTCTTTCTACCTGATACAAAGAAAGGAAAATTTATACAAAAAGTCCTTGAAATACAACTAACCATAATGGAGCCTGCCTATTATGGTCATATATCATGATGATTGTAAATCTGGTCAGTCATAGGGTGACTGGAGAGCTTTTTTTTGTGGCAATCATTAAGCAAATGCTGCAGACATTAAGCAAACCCATTGTTTGTTACAGCACCATTTTACTGAAAATCAAAATTAACTTTCAATTTTCAGCAAAACCATAATAAAATGCAGTCAATTCATGATGCAATGTTTAAAGGGAAAGTATGGCTAGTTTGAATATCTAAGGTAATTAATTCAAAGTAAAGTGAGATATAATTTGTCCCTAATTACTTCAGTTTTATTTCCCTAATCTGAAGCTGCCAATTGGGTGACAGTACAAAAAAGCTTTCAAAATAAAAAGTTATCTGTTTTAATATCTCCTTTTCAGCTAGATGATTAACTGCACCATAAAGTGCTTTAGGAAAAAAATATTTTCCAAAACCAGTTACAAAAACCTGAAATACCTTCATTATCAATCCACTTCAGGGTAATTGGTTGCTCCTGTGATAAATTGCACATTTCTCTCACTTCATCACAAAGTTCATCATAGTTCATTGAGGCCCCCAAGTTGGTGATGAGGATGTCCCTGAAAAGAGATGAATTCATAAATTAAGTAAACACATGCTTAAAGTGTCTGGTGTTTTGTAGAGGCAGATTAGCTCAGTCAAAGATTCCCAGCAGCTTCCTCCTTTAAGAAATTGAAAATATGTTTTGAAACTATGCAACATCTGTGCATATGCAAAAAAACATAAGTAAGTAATATGTGATTTGAAAAGGGAGAATGTAATCAGGTAGTTCTACTGGATAAATGTACCCAACCCACAAAGAGATGTTAGAGCAAGATACATGCATTTTCCTAATGCCATTACTAGTCCTTGAATTACAACAATTCATTTAGTGATGGCCAGAAAGGTCGTAAAATGGGACAAAATTCACTTAACCGTCTTCACTCAACAACAGAGACGTTGGCCTCAATGGGGGTCGTAGGCCGAGGACGGCCTGCAGTCAAAAACAAGTTGCATCTTTGGCCACACAGTTCTATCAAAAGAAAATGACTAGTCTGAATTCGAAGAAATCACACTGAGAAATGATGTTTCTGTGTATTCAAAGAACTACAAGAACTTTGGAGGAAGTGGCCCTTAGGTTGTAAAATGGGACAAAACGCACTTAACAAATGTTTCACTTAGCAACAGAAATGCCCTCAATTGTGGTCGTAATCCGAGGACTCAGACTGACTCATACCACAATGCAAAGGTTTCTTACTCTACACGTTTCTTTACTTCTTCAAAGAGCAGTGGCACAGCACCATATCCTACAAACATATAGTGTGACTAAATGTGCCGGGAAGCTGTAAAATGTTTCATTTTACACCCAGTTAACTGGTTAGTGAAAGCACCAGAACTTTGTAGTAACCTAATCTTTTTCTATCTCAAAAGCTGCAAAAGGTCTTAAGGGTTTAAGTCCAGAAACATGATAAGATACTCAAAAGTCAGATACAATTCCAGAAATTTCTAGGCAAACAAATTACAATATGGCAAACAAATCATATTTGTTTGTCAAAATTTATTTGTTGCCTATCTCGTTGTGGGGCAACAATAAAAAACAAAACATTAAAAGAAGTGTAAGCATAACGGGAGCAAACTAGTGAAACTATAAAATAAACAAGTCAGTTGGTGCAGGAAGAACATTCTTTGTTATTATTCTTTGTTATTATTATGTCAATAATAAGATACATTATTATCCAAGTTTGCCCTAATTTCTATCTTTTACCAGTAAATAAAAATGTTGGATGTTTTGTAGTCAGGTCACTGAATGTCCATTTTTGTGATTCTGTTTGTTGACATTTACTGTCCTATCACAAGAGCCATCAAATTTCTGGTGGGAAAAAGCACCACCCTTCCAAACTCCCACTTCCAATTTGGGTTAAGATAGCATCAACTGGGTAGGTGGAAATATTCAGTTTGTAAACAATAAATCAAGAATAACCGAACATAACTAAGCAACTGCAACTAAGCAGTTTGTTTTTGGTTTTTTAAAAAAAGCATTAAATGGCAGCAATCTAGATTCAGTGTACGCTGCAGAAACGACAGGTAGACAATTTTAAACTTATGGAAATGAAGAACGGTTAAATAAGATTTGAAATGTTGCAGGAGATGGTAGAAAAGACTTCGTACCCAGGAGAACTGTCCTTTATTCAAAACGTCAGCATGAAGTATAGTCCTGGGAAAATTCAATTAAGATACATTCCGCAACAGATTTCATTTCTGAAGGAAGTTTATGTTACTGCAACCTGCATTTTATCCATTCAGGATGAAGGCTTAGACCATTTTAAGTAATGAATTTGTCACACCCAAAATGTGCAAATACCCACCTTTTAAGCATTCAAGGAGGCACATTAGCAGACAGGCATAGTACAACTTCCTCATGCTTACAAGACTTCCATTTAGTCATACTAACAAAGGTGTTTTGTACCAGAAATAGACATCGTAAATAATTTAACACCACCCTGAATAATTCTTGACGCTAATTTTGTATCTTGAAGTTGGCACTTCCACAAGTGTGACATGTCAGATCATATAAAAATAGAAATCCTTTGCACATAGTGGCAATATTTGGCAAAATTGTCCTTTATACCACACTTTACATATTATCAATAAACACAGACTGACACTGTGACAATTTAGACCCCTTCCCACTCAAGATAGTGGTAAACAAAGCATACTGTGATGCTGGGTAAGGTTTTCATCAAATCCTTTTTACAATATGTGAAAATAAAAGAGAAGCAGTTAAGAGATTTTTTTTCCCCGTGTAAGCCTTATAGCATTACCCAAACACTTGTGCAAGAAATTTCAACTGAGCTAATTCAGATTTGCTTACTGGTTAGGAACAGGCACAAAACTGCCCTTCAAAATAAATGTTGCTTTTTTATTGTGATAAGCTATGTTTTAAAACTTTAGTATCTGTCCCACATTATCGTACTTGTACCTTATAAATATGTTCTTCATGTTTATTACAAGCAAATCTGCCAACACAACTGGTCATATCTGATTGCCAGCATCATTAAAGCTACAAAGGCCAAATCTCTCAGTCAAGCAGCCCATGGTTGAGTTGTGTGTTAATTCTAAGTTATTTGTTTGCTGGTAAACAAGATACACATAATGACAACTCTCCAAGGGGATTTAAATAAGATGTTCACTAATCTCCCTCAATACCTATACATTTTTTAAATATATATATATTCTTGGAAGTAGAAAAACAACAACAGTTTGCCCATTAACATTTGAGAGAATCTATAATTTAAAAGTAGCCAGACAACTCCACTAAAATACCAGTGAGGCATCCGAATGATGGCTTGGGATCTTACATGTCTTCAGTTACATTATTCCTGACCTGACAGCGTTAGGATTTCTGTAATTCCCTCCCTTGTCCCCTCTTCCAGACTCAAAGCAGACACCTCCCAAAACTGGAACCACAAATACCTATAAGGAGGGATGTCAAAAATAGTCAAGTCTAAATTACGTCTCTTCACTGCTATGTCCATCCTGCCAGGCTACCACTAAGAGTTCAGTCTGACTTTTAGCTGGGTTTGCTCTGTCAATAAATGTCCTATGCAAATAAAAAGAAAAAAAACAATATACTAAAGAGTCATTGAACTCATTTTACAGCATAGATCTGAGCATTTTTATCACAGGGCAACCTACTAATAGATAACGGTTGACAAACACACGGCTTTTGTTTTTTCCTCTAACAGAGCTAGATTTGGCCATTCTTTTTTCCCTTCCTAAAAGAGCTTGTCACAAGAAAGCCAAAGAATGCAAAGCGGACCTCAAATATTTCATCAGACAATTCCATCTTCAATGAAAATGGAGGGAATGCAAATAGATGCAGGTAGTCCTCAACTTATGACCACAATAGGGACCAGAATTTCTGTGGCTAAGCAAGGCAGTCGTTCAGGGAGTTACACTCAATTTTATAACCTTTCTTTGGCACAGTTAAGTGAATCACTGCAGTTGTTAAGGGAATCGTGTGATTGATAAGCAAACCTGCCTTCCTCCTTGTCGGAAGTCAGTTAGGAAAGTCAATCAATTTAATTTCAATCAGAATAGGGCTGGAAAGGACCTTGGAGGTCTTCTAGTCCAACCCTCTGCTCAATCAGGAGACCCTATACCATTTCAGACAGGTGGCTGTCCAGTCTTTTTTTTTAAAAAAAAACTCCGGTGAGGAAGCAACAACTTCTGAAATGGTCACAAATGAAATTTGTGATCACAAATGGCAATCACACAACCCTGGAATACTGCAACTTATAATAAATACATGAGGTTGCCAAGCATATGAATTTTGATCACATGACCATGGAAAGGCTGTGATGATTCTAAGTGCAAGGATCAGTTTTAAGACACTTTTTTCAGCGCTGTTGTAACTTCCAACAGTCTCTATATGAATTGTAAGTCGAGAATTACCTGGATGGCTTGAAAGAAATAAACAAAGAAGAGTGCAGTGCATCAACACCCTTAATGTCACTTACCCATTATAATGAGTTTTTACTCTAATGAAGTCTTTCTTTGTGTTCATTTTGGATCCCATTCTGCTAGGCATGATACTATGCAACATTCAAATAGGGAAACAATGTCTTGGTTTTATAGACTTGTCTTCCAAGTCATTTAAAGAATGATGAGGGGTCGCAATAAATGAATAGGCAACATTTTTATGCTTCTTCCCAGTAAAAACTTCATTAGACTGCATGCACACAAAAGTCTAGACAAAAATAAAGAAAAGAAATGAATGGAAAACATTATAAATACTGAGTTAAACTCAGAAAGACATGCAAAGTCAAACAAATTAACAATGTAATTTATGTTCCTTTTCTTGCTACAATAAATTTCAGATTGTTGCTTAAGGTTGCCCATGTAACTTTAGACACTATTACATTTAAATTGTATACATTCTAGTTGCATCTGCTAAAACAAAGCAGGCAACATTCTTGTCAATAATATCAGCTATCCCTGCTTGAAAAACTGAATCATTTTTAGCAAACAGATTTGCTAAAGGAGATTCTAAACTCCTTCCCTTCCAAGCACGAAAACTGCAAAATGCATGATATAATTTATTCGAAGGCAAATTTTCTTAGTAGTTCACAATAAAAGATAAACAGTTATTCACGAGTGATTAAAAAAAAAGCAGAATCAGAGTTGTTCAATACTTGGATTAGTGATCCAAGAGAAAACTCAAGATGGTAGGCAAACCTTAAGTAAAACAAATATTATCCCAGAAGAATATTAATGTTGAGTCAGGTTTGACTCCAGGGAGTTTTAAAAATTAGAAAGTTTACATTTTGCATTTATCTTAATCACAGCCTTGAAGTATAGAACAAATTCTAACACCCTTGCATTTAGTTAGAAAAGCTAAAAAAGCAATAATAAAAAATAGCATTTCAACAGACCCAACCCTCACAACGGTAGCTTTTAAGAAGAAACTTGTCAAATTCACAAATCACATCTTAAATCTTGTGAACATTTTAAGTATTGTACATTATATTTCTGGACAAATGCAATTCTAAAACTTCAGTCTTCTTTGAGTGCTGTTAGGTGCTGAAGATGTTTGGCTACCTGTCACTGAATTACATGAAATGGTCTTCATTTCACATTCAAAGCTCAGTTTCCCTGGAAATTGCCCCTACTGTATAACCCTCCTCTTTTAAAAAAATATTGTTCTGTTCCTGGATCTCCCAAAGTAGCAATACAATCTTTATATGTATTAAGAATTAGCTCCTTTCTGTTCAAAGTCTCTTATTTTTAAGTGTGCAAAGGACTGCAGCCCTTCCCATCTTCAGCAGACAGCCTCTATCCCATAACTTCTGGGCTGTCAGACAAACAAGCATTCCTCACATACCACCAATGCCCTCTTCACTATAATTTAAGACAAGGCAGAACACACCCTCTTCACCTTCTACTCACAATGCCTCACCCACTTACCACACATGATCAACTTCCTGTTCTTTCAAAGACAAGGTTATCTCCCAGCTCAATATCCCATTACTATAATTTAGCCCAATTATGTTTAATTGACATTCCTGCATCTTCTTTTTATTAACCTGGCACCAATTCTTTTGTTTACTTATTTGCATTGCTCATGGTGGAATAAAAACTCCTGTTTTGCAAGAAAAAGCTCTTTACACTGTATTAAATAATAATAGCATCAGCTCACCCTTCGATGGAAACACCTTTGATTCATACAATTGGTATGTTTGTGCTACACACATAACCAACTGCAGGCAGTCTGACAAAAGCAGAATCTCAGACTAAAGTTTGCATTCAGCCAGAGAAACCCACATTGTGGGAGAAAATGGCAGGAAGGACCACCATCTTTTGGGTACCAGGGACTGATCCTATGGAAAAAGATTTTTCCTCAGACTGGAGGGAGCGTGGTTTTGCGTGCTGCCTGCATCTTGTGAATGGGACTTGGCTTGTTTGTGTGGTCCAATTGCTGACATGCTACGGCCTGGTGCCGGTCCATGGACCAGGGGTTGGGGACCCCTGATCTAACTCAAAGGCGGGATACAAATAAAATCAAATCTCTTTTTTTCCCCCTTCTATTCCTTCCCTGCAAAGTAGACCTCATACATCTTTCCTACTGACATTATCAATCCCTCAAATAAAGGGGACCTATCCATATTTGTTGCAAAACTGCCGGGTAAGAAGCAATTACAACACACTATTATGCATAACAGTGATGATAAAACTCTCCTCTCTCAAGCCTATCCCTTGACTCTTTAAACTTGTGTGTATGTGTGTCTACCTGCAGGGACACAGGTGGGTCTTTCCTATGACACAACATTTTCCTCAACCCCACTTGGTACAAAGATTTCGTTGTGGCTGATGGATTACAAGGTGTTGTGACAAAGGAAAGTACTGTAGGAAGTATTAACAAATAATATTTATGCCTTTCACTGTGGAATATTTAATTATATGATTAATATAATCCAACAGTAAACTCATTCAATATACATTTAAACGCAGAATCAGATGGCAATTCCCCACACATGCAACTTGTTTTTCCATACACCGGTATGAAAGTAATTTGATGCTCTTTTCTGGGACATTTTCATTGGTTTCCCAGGTAAGCCTACGGCTCTGGGATTTCCAAGTGGTCTCCTATCCCACTAGCAACTGGCTCCAATTTTAGCTTTTTTAGATTAGATCAGGTGAGCAAATCCTAACATCTGCTATGGAGAGTACAGAATGATTCTGTGTATATGTGTGACAGGTTTGTGTGTATAAACTGTAACACAATATTTATTTTACTATACATTTATGTATACTTCGTTGCCAATATCTGCTATTGTTGCTGTTCCTGCGCTCCTTGGAGTCCAGTAAGATTGAAGGGGTTTATATATAACACTCATAGTAACACTCACAGTGTTTGTATCCTTTCCATCAGTTCTCTGCCATACTAATCTCTCTAGCTACAGAATATTAACTAATTATATATGCGTATATACCCACAATATACACAATAATCACTGCAACTTATATACCACTACAGAGATGAAGAAGAAATAGACTCCAAGCAGCTTATGGAGTAACCAAAATAAAAACAAACCAATACATAATTTACAGAGAAAATTCTAATAGCAATTGTAATAGAGGTTACAATTTCTCTTATCCTCTGTCAGCTCTGTCCCATCTGAACTTTTTCTAAGTGTCAAATTAATCTAATTTCAGCTAAAGAATACGATCTAATTAGATATGCGGAGAGAGAGAGAGAATATTAGTAGTACGGGAAAGGCCTTCTCCGAAACTTCTCTTGTCGACTGACTCTAACAACACAATGTTGTTGTGACTGCTGTTGTTATGGATTTCGGGTCACAGGAAACAAAGGCACGGCATTCTTTTGCCAACATCCCCCGAAGTGGCTTGCCAATACCTTCTCCTAGAAGGAGGGGGGGGGCAAGAATAAGAAAAAGCCACTGGTCTGAAGTCCCCCTGCTTGCTTTCGGCCTGAGGCAGGATTAGAACTCACCTCTTTGAGCTTGGACTCCAGCTCTTTCCCAGCAAACCGGCTCTTGACGATAAAAACGATGCGACCTGATCGAAAAGAAAGATTCGTTTTCATTCATTAACACGAAAACAAAAAGCAGCCATAGCCTGGTCAGCCTTTTCCTAGGGGTCCCCCACTACACTACTTTGGGGGTACCCCAAAGTACCCCCCAAAGGCATTAGCCCTGCCTTGGGTAATGTGGAGGGAGCTGCTGCTTGGTGTGGGGGGGTTCCCCACTTCCCCCCCTCCCTCTCCCCCATTATGTCCAGCTTCTCCTGTTTGCCCACTTTCCCTCCCTCCCTCG
>JANHFO010002581.1:0-12347 GCA_032468095.1 Pareas carinatus
TGATGAAATATGCCAGGGGTGGGGAACTATGGCCCTTTTATGACTTATGCTCTTTAACTCCCAGAATTCCTGAGCCAGCGATGCTGGGAGTTGAATTCTGGGAGTTGAAGTCATAAAGGACCATAGTTCCCCGCCTCTGAAATATGCTATCATGTGGAGGTTCATTTATCCCACTTAGATTTATATTACATAACAAGGAGAAAGTATTTTTAAAAGATGCTATACTTCAGTATTCCTTCTCTTTTCCATACTTAGAAAATAACGATTGTGAACATGACACGGTAATGAAACGATGCTTTAGATATAGAAGGAAGAATCACAAAAGATAAAAGCAATACATTCTAAATCCAGCAGAGGGAGCAAGAAGATTAAAAACATGGATTACTTCAAGTAAATCATATTCTAATATACTTCCCTTAGTAAGCACTCTTACCATGGACAATTTCTGCCTCCATTACAGACCCCTGTTAATGGAATATTTCCTTATATCTTCTCCTGTTTATATTGTCAAAATATGAGTTTTGAGATTACTGATGGAGTTTGCTTTCTGATTTAGAATTCTGTATGATAATTCATTTATTCATTATCTCATGCATGGTAAAATGATAGAATTATTATTCATTCATACAATTGTTTGGTTATCAGTGGTCAATCCACATTGAGCCTCTCATATAAAAGCTGTGTCAGCCAGTCAGTGTATGCTTTTTTTATCAGCATACACATTGAATATTCATCATTAGCCTTCCTGATAGGGCCTATATTAAATAAATGTTGAAATTGTGACAATCTTGGAAGAGTCAATGGCAATTTCTTGACATTTAGCATCCCATTGTTAATGAAATGGTACTTTTAAGCATCACACTTCAACAGCTATAAATGTGATTAATAGCTAATGTTGATGGTGAATTCTCCCACCTGCAATCCTATACAAACTTCCCTGAGAGAAAGTACAGAATTCAATGATGCTTTACTTCTGAGGAATTCATTGAAAATTGCAGAACATTTTTATAACACATTTAGATTTGGATTTTTTTACAGTTGTCTGCAGTTGCATGTTATATTCATACTACAGCAGAGATATGGTTAAAAATAATGTTTAGGCTAAATATTAACCAAGGCTCTTTGCACAATAAGAGAAATATTGTGCATTATAATATATACTAAGATGTATTGTGGCAGCCATTTCATGTTTCAGCATTCGTAGTTATGGCATCAGATTTTATTTCAGTCAGTGCAAAAATTATGGAGAAATAAAAATAGCAATAATTTGATGCTGCTGCAAATGCCTAATTTTTATGTTTGCAGAATATAATAAATTTCTTTTGTTGGCTCTGAGAAATTATAGAATACAAAAGTCTCATTCCTACAGCTTTCCCAAAAAAACCACAGAACCTTTCCCCAATTTGCTCTCAGTTCTCTGGCACATCACATCCCACTCCTGTGCACTGGTTACCAGTACTTAGCTAGATCATATCACCCCATATTAGATGACAACAAGTTCTCATTTGGCTTTGGTCAAGAATGCTGAACAAGGCCCTCCCTTTTCACCAGGATAATGCACAGCCCATCACAAGACTGAAATCCCGTAGGCCAGGCAAGAAAACAGTTATTCACTTAACATCTATCCAGTTTAATCCTGAGAATGCCTGGAGAGAGGAACGGTCCAAGGTATCTTCTTGTAGCCTGACCATTAGTGATCCCTTGACTGTGGCCACCATCTGGTTTTGACCTGTCTGATCGAAATTGAACAGAATTAGGTGTGATTCTGGAAGAAGTGCCTGTGCTCTGTATCAGTGAGGACTTCCATTAGTGGGGATAGAAAGATTTCCATTGTGACTGTAGTGCTGACATGCAAACTATTAAATATACAATATAAGATTGTCTATGACAGGGGTGTGAGGCCATTATTGCGGGCCACTGCCACTGCCACCACAGCTGCTGTGGCCTGGCCTCCCTCCTCCCTCATTGCACCCCCCCAAAGACCCCCGCCAACCCCCTGTACCTCCCGCGATCCCCACAAACCCCCTGCGGACACCCCCAGACTCTAGTACAGAACCCCACCACACACCCCACTTATCCCCCCCCAGCCAAAGACCCCCTACCTGCATTGCCCCTGCCACCTCCAGGGAGCACCCTGTTCGGCACCAGGTCCAGCCCATAGGCCGGATACAGGTAAACTACGGACAGTATCCAGCCCGCAGCGGGCTGCCAATTTGACACCTATGGTCTGTGACATGCATTCTCTGGTTCCCTAGAAGATCTGCGTGAAGCAACGCTAAAGGCAATCACCTGGATTGCTGAATTGAGCATCCTGTTCTGCCATACCCCCATAGACGTTTTATTTCTAATTACGTGGATTGTGTATGTATGTTTACTTCTTTTCTGTCATGTTCTCATCATATGCTAAATAAGGTAAGAAACTTTGACTTTGGTGCTGATTTTACAAGTGATTAAAAAAAAGCCCAAATTTGAAATTGCCACATTTGAGATACCTTTACATATCACACAACTATTGTTTTCCATCTGGTTAAGTGCTTTAGCACTTTGGAGGGAGACAGACAGATGCTTTTGTTTTTTTATTTTGCAGAAATCCAGTGCGTTGATACTGTGCCCCAGTGTGCGCATCGATACGGTTCTGAATATTGGATGGACAATTGGAGGAGGCCAGTATCCCAGGGGTGAGAACCCCCAAGTTCATTATCTCTTCTGCATCCCTGTCAGGGGAGAAGCACGTTACTAAGTGCATCTCAAGTCATTTTAATTGATGAAAGGGGATTTGTCATTCTTACTCTTGAAAATGTTGAGGTTTATTGAGGATTGCACTGAAATATCCCTGGAAAAGCTGTTTCCAACTTTTCCCAGATAATATTGTCCCCAAGCAGACCTCTAAGGAGAGGCTTATTCCAGAGGATCAGCCATATCAAGGGGAAACATTTTTGGGGCTTTAGCTTCACTAATCTCACCAAAATGGGGGACAGTAAGTGGCTTCTCTTTATTGCCATTAGGCCTTTTCTAAAGGGGAGATGAAGTCTTTCAGGTTAACAGGGTGCATCTCCAGATTAATTTGTACCGTATCAACCCAATTTATATAGTCGGAGGAGCAAAATGAGAGTGGCATGGAAACATGGCTAGTTTAGAAGTCGCTTTCCTTTCTTCAGTGGCTATGCTCAATAGAGTAGTCATTTCAAGAGCAGTATTTTACATCACGAGGGCTTACAATTATTGCCCCTGTTTTCCTGAAACATTTTCTTCTTCTTTCTCAGAAACAAATTAACTTAAATCAAACGAGAGTGCACCAATTTACAGCTTTGGGGAAAAAATGTGTGTCTTGAAGAAAGCACTTTCTCTGCAATGCCCTTCTGTGCATGTGTGCACTTTGCGGAAGGATTACTGCATGCTATGTGTGGGCATATATACACATACCTGCAAACATATATATACTACTAGACAATAACATATTGGGTCTTTGTTTCAAAGAAAGTTCCTTATGTAAACAGCAAAATAGAATGACCAAGGCCAAAAAAGCAGTGGAAAAGGGAGCAAATTCCAACTTCCTAATGTCTGTCTGCTAGCAGGTGATTGTAAACCTGGTTTACCTGGCCTCCATAAGGCTAGAGAGAACCAGTCTATTGAACCTCTGGCAACAGCAACACTGAAGTGAACACAAATTTGTCAATTTTCAATCTTGTGGGAATCATAGGACTCAGATTTTGGATGCGTTCTGTAAGTTAGTCCATTTGAAGTAACTTGATTCAAAAATGGTTGCTCTGTGATGCACTGTTTCACCCAGTTGAAGATTGCAGACATGAACATTTTAGTAGCATATAGATTAAAACATTCCAGTTGCTGGAGACAGCAGACACGTTCCCTCAACCTTTTTACAATGTATTTTTAATAAAGGTGAGAAAAGCACTGCAATCTTAATAGATGCTTCTCAAAATTTCCAAGAATGCTTTCTGTTCAAAATGATTTTTACTAATTAAATTTGCACTTTACTGCCATTTCTCAAATAGTTGTATTATTATTGTTTTTTAACCTCACAGGTAGTCCTCAACTTCCGACCACAATCAAGTCCAACATTTCCATTTGCTGAGCAAGACGGTTGTTCAGTTACTTTTATCTCACTTTACGACCTTTCTCGCCATAGTTGTTAAGTGAATAACTACAGTTGCTAAGTGAATCTAGCTTCCTTCTTGACTTTGCTTGTCAGAATGTCGGAAAAGGTAATCACATGATCCTGAGAAACTGCAACTGTCATACATGCCTGTTGCCAGGCATCCAAATTTGGATCAACTGATGCTGTAACGGTCGTAAGTGTAAAAATGGACCTACGTCACTTTTTCCAATGCTGTTGCAACTTTGTAGGTTCACTAAATCAGCGGTTGCCAACCTTTCCGACCTCACCGACCACTAAATTCATAATTTTAAATCCTGTGGATCACTAATATAATGGTTAAAAAAAGATAAATACATTTGTTAAATAACGATCAGAGAACTTCCATTTTATTAATATAAAAGGCATCTATTTAATATAACAACATTTAAAAACCTTAAATTATAACAAAATCGTAAGTGATTATTTAATTGTAGCAAAATCGTTAAAGGTTGTTTAATTGTAGCAAAATTATTAAAATTAGTTTGATTCTTACAAAATAATTGAAGCTAATTTAAGGATTACACATTTTTATTGTGATATTTGTTGCTGCTTGTTTGAAATAAGTTTATGAATTTTTGGCTCCAATGACGTTACTGCAAGACAGTATTTCAAGTCGAGACCGGTACCGAGTTTTAATTGCTGTGACAGATGAAAATGTATTTTTGCACAAATATGTTGTTGAAAATTGAATCTTGTTTTCCCCCTCTCTAGTACAGTTTGTGAATTTTGTGCAATATAAAGGCGAAAATTGTCATTCAGAATATACGAATTTCTTAAAATACTATTTTTGTTTTATTATTAATAAAACATAAAAGATGCAAATAATGTCCAGATTTTTCTGCAGACCACCAAAATTTCTCACGGACCACTGGTGGACCATCAGTTGCTGATCACTTCACTAAATGAATAGTTGTAAGTTGTGGACTGTCTGTAGACCAGAGAAGGACATTGACTCAGCCGAAAGACTAAAATTTATTGAGATTGGCTCTAATAACAGAATCTTGCAAGTCTGATTATGCTGTTCCTTCTCCTCCTCCTTATGCTTCATTGAATTAGGGAGGCATCTACCTGATGTGGTTTTGGGTATTATCTTATTGTTGTGATCTTAAAAAACTCTTCAGCTCCTTTCGCCTAGGTCATGGTTCCTGCATATCTCTGTCAATGTTATCTTCCTTACTCTCTGCAATTATCTTTTTTTCAGTATCTTCGTGACAACCTGCTTATTTTCCATATTATATTTGTATTAGTCTATTATGTATACACAGGTTTATGACACTGATCAAACAAGCAAAGGAAATTAGCACAGAATAACCTGTAAGCCTCCTTTGCATCGCCCGGTTTCCCCCCCCCCAGAGTAATGAGATGATTAAATTGAGCAACGAATATGGCCTTTTCTCTCATTACTTTCCATTTTTCTAGCTTTGGTATGAAATGAGGTGTTCAGCACTTCTTCGGAGCTGACTGTACACCTTGAACTTTTCACAGAGTAAGGCAACTTGTGAAGTGCCTGTTCTATTAACATTGAATACGTCTTAGCCCTTGACACTTTCTGGCTTTACAGGTTTTTTAATTAGGTTATTTTTTTCATCTTGTGTTCAGCTCCTGAATATTACATTCCCACTGATGTTGGTGTAAATAGGCCAGTGAAGATTTAATAATGCTTAGGAAAGATGTAATGAAATCAGTGGGATTTAAGTTAGTCATGCCGCTGATTCCAATGGGTCTGATTCTGCTTAACACTCAGGACAGGCAAGAGCCATAATTTTGGCAGAAATGCACAAGGAGCTGGAGCATAACCTAGAACAACCCTCGAGCCACGGATCGGTACCTGTCCGTGGCCGGTTAGAAACCGGGCTGTGCAAGTGAACGACGTTTCCTCTCTGCATGTGCAGGATCTAGGTAAGGCACAAAACACATATCCCAGTCTGTGGAAAAATTGTCTTCTGGGAAACTGGTCCTTGGTGCCCAAAAGGTTGGGGGTCTACTGACCTAGAATGTTCTATTTCATTCCTGTTTGAGTAAGCGGTATATGTTTCTGTCTGTATGTGTTTAGCCATCTTTAGCCTGTTTTGAGACTTTCATTAGTTTCAGTGTTTCTTCCATCAATGTGGCATGAAATCGACCCATCAATTGTGTTGACAACCAAAACTGTAAAAAGAGGATGTTGGTGGGACCCTGGGACTCAAATTACCCTAACCTCACCCACAGCCCTGAGGCAGCCTTGAAACATTCTTTAATAGTTTGTTTGAAAGGGGTGTTTCTTTTCCTCTCCCAATCTAAGAGTTCTCCTGCAGATAATCTAGGGCAGTGATGACTAACCTTTTAGGCACCAAGTGCCCGTAAGAGTCGCGGCTAATGAGTCGCGGCTCATGATGTCATCGCCAGGTGCTGCTACTCTCTTTCTGAACATGCGTGGCTCTGGGGCAACTTGTCTTGCATGCCAGCCGAGAGGGCTCTGCATGACTCCTGCAGCATGCGTGCCATAAGTTCACCACCACGGATCTAGGGTGCCTCTGAAATGAGCCTGGGGAGGACCCAGGGATGATCCACTCCTATTGGCCTGAAAAATGCTGTGGAAATGCCTCTCTCATCTAGTCATTCACCACAGTGCCTTCATGGGCATTTTGACTTAGATCAACAAGAGAAGGTAAACACCCGGTTTGTTTCTCTTTGTACTGAAGTAACAAACACTCAAAAGACTAATCAAACTGTCTGCTAGGAATACTGCTATTTGACACATGTGTGCGATATGTGTATGTGCTGTGCCTAATATAAAGCATGAGAAATATACAACACATGGAGACACAAAGGTGGGAAGGAGGGTGATCTAGAAAGAGCTCTTTGCATGATCATAAATAATTGATGGAGAAGAAAGAATGAAAGACCCAGATGCGCAAAAGTATCAGGACCCCTCTGGTTTCATTTCTTCTGCCGCATATTTCAAATCAGCTCTTCCAATCGCTCAGGCAGACTTTCAATAGCATCATTCTCAGAACAGGGAGGTTGGAATTCAGACAACCTCCAGATGGCATCATCTATGAAATCATTTCATAGGATTATCACTCTCTTGCCAGGAGCAAAATGCCTCTCAAAAGAAACATATAAGAAGTAATAACGCTAAGAAAATAAACAATAAAAATTAAAGGTTGAGTTCCCAGCTGTATTCAACACACATTGAGGCCAACATCTCATGGTTGGTTTTCCCTTTGGGACATGATGGTGGGGGAGAGAAGTTAAGGAGTCTTAACAGTTGCTGCCTTGAAATTATCTCCCATTAAATTGATAAGAAAAGTAGTCTGGTTGCTGAAGTAAGGATAAAGACAGTGTACCTTATACCAATACACATTTCTCTTGTCTCAAGGGTGGAAAAGGCACAGTGACATGGCCATAAGAAAGAGCTCTTAGAGAATTAGTCTCTTATTACAGTGATTTTCCCGGTTCTTGTATAATGAAAATGCAGTCACCCGTATTGCCCTAAAATGTGTTAATTTAATTATGCAGCTTAAGCTGACAGATCCTTCCAATATTGCATGCTGTTTTGCTGACCTGGAACCTTGCAGTTAAACTCACTGATGAGGAATGTTTCACTTAGTCTGACTGCATTACAGAGGGCAGTAGGCACACGATCCAAATTGGCGCAATACAAGTTTGCTACAGGAAGAAATATATTTCTCATTTTATGAAAAGTCAGAAATTAAAACCACTACTTGATGTGTGAAATAATTAGCGTGAGGAAGTGTGATTCAAAGAGCAAAACGGCTGTCAGCTGCCTGGGAAGCGTTGTGTCATCCCAGTGTTAGGGTTGCCATTGTCTTCTGACAAAGCTACAACACTGATAGCTGTCTGAGGAGCAGAAAGACAACGGAGGAACATTCCCTATTTCCCTAGAATTCCCCTATTGTCTTTTGCATCCTCTGTTGTCAAAGAGAGAGGAGGATTTATTGTTTAAAAATAATTATGCAGGAACCTTGTAATGGAAATTAAATATGTGAACTGAAAGCAAGCAAGCTCAACCAAAGTTAGCATTTTTGCGTGCTGGAAGTGACTTACAAGGCTAATAGATTTTCATGTCCTCCTCACAGAATGCCATGGAGTTGAGGGCATTTTGTATAATTTTATGCAGAAGTACTCATAATTATATTACAATAATTCAATGCAAAGGAACATCTAAGCCAGGGGTCCCCAACCCTGCTACCGGTCTGTGATCCATGGGCAACCAGGCTGCACAAACGGTGGCCGAGTGCAGGAAGCTCCAATTGCACAAGCGGTGTGCACACACTTGAAAGCATCCTGGTCCACAGAGCCAGAAAAGTTGGGAATTGCTGATCTAAGCCAGTGGCCCCCAACCTTTTGGGCACAAGAGACCGGTTCCATGGAGAAAGGCTTTTCTGCCGCCCGGAAGGGGTGTGGTTTTGCGTGCTGCCTGCATCCCGCCAATGGAGCCTGACTTGTTTGTGCGGACCGATTGCTAGCTTGCAGCAACCTGATGCCGGTCCATGGACCAGGGATTGGGGACCCTGATTTAAGCCATCAAATCTAATAACTTACTCATGAAGAAATGCAAACTAAAATATCCCCCCAAAATGACCGTCTCCTCCTTGGAGAACATCACTAGATAATTGTTTCACTTAGCATTAGTCAGCCCCATTGTTTTTGAGAGGATTTTTGTCTCTAATGAATGATGCAATATTGTACCCAAGCCTTTCTGGAACATGAAATGGAGTTGGGGGAGAAGATAGAGATACTTTTTGCATTTCAAATAACTATATATTATTTCAACAGCTTCTGTGAGGTGGGTGGCCGTATAAGTGTGATTAATATGTAAATAAGCTGAGATCAAAGTGAATAAAAACTAGATGTATGTAAATTTGAAACATCCGTATGCTGTTATCTATGATAAACAATATTTCACAATATTTATGATACAGTTCAAAATACGGAGGTGGCTGAGAGCAGCACTTTTTTCTATGCACCCTGCTGACACCATAAAGGACTGAACATATCCTTTATCATCCCTGCACGATTCTAATTTTTAAAACATTTGGTTTCAGTTCTAAAATGGGAAAGTGGTAGACTGCAGTCTCTAATACTATCTTTATTTCCAGAAATGCTTTGGATTCTACATGGTACCATCAGTAATCTCCACAAGTGAGAATGACCAGTAATTATGGCTCAGTGTTTTGTTCTGGAGCTGGTTTTTTTTGCAAAGAAAAATGGCAAATAGAAGTAGTCCTCGACTTATGACCACCATTGAGCCCAAAATTTCTGTTGCTAAGCAAGACAGTTTCGACCCATTTTATGACCTTCCTTGCCACAGTTGTTAAACAAATCGCTGCAGTTTTTAAGTTAGTCACACGGTTGTTAAGTGAATCTGGCTTCCCCATCGACTTTGCTCGTCAGAAGGTCCCAAAAGGTGATCCCATGATCCCGGAACACTTCAACCATCATAAATGTGAGTCAGTTGCCAAATGTCTGAATTTGTATTACATGATCATGGGGATGCTGCAGTGGTCATAAAGGTGAAACATGGTCATTAAGTCACAATTTTCCGGGTTGTTATAACTTTGAGCAGTCACTAAATTAACGGTTGTAAGTCGAGGACTACCTTTACAAGCTTATAGCTCCCAGGATCATCCTGAGGAGACAGGCTAGAGGGGAAGGATCACTTCTTGGAAGTGGACAGTTTGAAGCTATCCGTGTGTATTCTGACAGCCATTTAATTAAGGTCAATCTGTGTAGAATAACTGCTTGCTTGGATCTGAGTACTTATTTTATTCTATTTGGAGACCTTAAGGTGGCCCTGCTCAGTAGGTTAAAATGTCTACACTGTTGCCAAGATTAGACATGTGGATGCATCTTAGAGGTTCTAAATTGGGGGTTCATTTGTTCCAGGATTTTTGACTAATTGAAGGCATACTTCTCCATTCAAATCTAAAATGTATTCAAGTATATTGGACCACCGCCAAATGTTTTGAATCAGAATTATATTGATAGAAATGTTGTTGCGGTGTTTGAAGGTTGGACAACATACTGTCACACAGATGGTAAAATGATGTATAGTTTCTGGAAAAAAAGAGACGCTCTCTGTATAATTAGAGTGTCTCTGAAATCTCATAAATAAACATTAGGCAGGACTGATGTTATTCATTGACATTGTGAAATGAACTTGAGTTGACAGTGAATGCCATTAGTAGAATATTTGGGCTGCAAAATAGTTCCAGGAGAAGGGGGAAAAAACTGATGTGCATTAACAGACCATCTTTGAGCACGTTCAACAGACCTGCGCATACTGTATTTATCTGCTGCAATCAAGTCCCATTGTATTCCGTGGCTGCTCTTTCTGAATTGGACTGGAAACCTGAAATTATTGATGTATTCATCTGACAAAAATCAAACAAAATAATTAAATAAAAACGCATAAAATTAGATTAAAACATTTTGTTAAACAGCTGGGTTTCCTTTTGCTGTCTTTCAAAATTTGAGATAGGCTGATCTCAGACATGATAAGCTCTACTAAAACTGTTTTTTTTTTAAAAAAGGTGTAACATTGAACTGTTCCTACCAGTCTTGTATAGCATTGAAGGACTCTTCACAAGTAACGTCATACATCAGGATGAATCCCATTGCTCCTCTGTAATAAGCGGTCGTGATGGTCCTGTATCTTTCTTGTCCAGCTGTATCCTAAGTAAAATAATTCGTAGAAACAGTATGAGCTTTATGAGTTTTACCTGGGCTTCATCCTATTGATGATATGATAGCCATTTTGTGCATACAGTTTTTCTTCTATCAGAACAGTAGACTCATATTATCCAGTAAGGAGACTATTTCTCCTGAAACATTGAGTAAAATGTTATTCCTTCTGAGAATTCATGAATTAGGCAAATAATAAAGATTGCATTGTGTATTACCTTGCTAACATTCCATTAATTTCTATTTAGAAAAATATAATTCTGGTCTGACTTTGAAGTACAGTCAGCTTTATCGCACCACTTTTTCTAATGTGCACGTATCATAACCATACAGTACAATGGAAAGCAGCTTGTAAGTAAATCCAGCCATTAAACAGGCCTTCTGTGGATACCTTTCTGTGATATATAGCCCTATGGAAGGTACTGGTTTTCTCCAGTTCATTGCTCTTGCATAATGTAGGATCATAATTTCCATTAATTCCCAAACTTTCTTTCTTGGAACTGTAGTCCAGTACAATTCAGCTGTTTAGGACTATAATTCTCATGAACCCATAATCTCTGACTATAAGGCAGTGATGGCGAACCTATGGCACGTGTGCCACAGCAGGCCCACAGAGTCTGCTGAGCATGCTCAGAAGAAGAGTAGTGGTGCTGGGCAATGACATCACAGGGCCATGTGCATGCTCAGAAGAGAGTAGCGGTACCTGACGATGATGTCACAGGGTCATGCCCATGCTCAGAAAGAGTAACGACATCGGGCAATGACATCACAAGCCATGACTCACTAGCTGCGACTCATTCAGTGCCTAAAAGGTTAGCCATCACTGCTATAAGGTAAAGGGGGATTATTAGTAATTGTAATTCAGGTTGCTTCACTGTCTAGTTCACTACTCTGTTCTCAGGCTTTCCATGCACCTTTAAATCAGGAGTGTTAGTTGCACTTTTCCCTCTAACAAATGTTATTAAAAAGCAAAACATTTGCCAGATACAGTTTACTTCATTAGATGCATAGAGCGACTTGTCTGAAACAAATTATGTTGTATTGTATTTGCTAAAATGTTTTGAAATAGTCTGAAACCTTTTGATATATTTGAGTTCAGCAATCTCTTGCTCATTGGTGCTGTTAAAGTTTTTATTTTTTCCAAAATGATCACTTTGAGATTTGCAATAGTGTCCCCTGGGATTTGAAATGGTCCAATATATACCTCCTCGTTTTAAGTTCTGTTTTTCAAGCTTGTGTCCATTAATCCTTATGGGCAGAGTTTGTCCCATTTGTCCACCGTGCCTTGCTGTGCATCTAATGAAATGAACTGTAGCTCATGAAGTAGATTACTTTTAATAAAATGTGTTAGGGAAAAAAGGTGTTTCCACCCTAAATTTTTATGCTACCATACACTAACATGGATCTCTAACATGGATAAATAAATGCTTATTTATACCGCGGCGCAGCTTCGGGCGCTGAGAGATGCCCCCCTCTCTCGATGCCGGCCCACTAAGCTGCC
>JANHFO010002581.1:40057-55199 GCA_032468095.1 Pareas carinatus
AGTATGTATAAAACTGTATGGCTTACTGTTAAAATGATTTACTATAATATGTTTTTTATCTTTGCCATATTTGTTCTGCATTATTGTTAAAGATTGCTTTTGTTATTTATTAAAAAAACAAGAAAAAAAAGAAATGAAGCTTACTCTCCTCCTTATATGCCGTATTCCCCATCACTAGGATTAATTATGAATTGCTAACATATTTCAGATGATTAATCCTGCCTACGTTAGGTGTGTATATGAACTGAACTGAGTTTTATTATTAAAATTAAGTACTTGGCAAACATTTTACAAGGAAAAAGGAAAAAACAGTGGAGTCATTGCCAAGATTAAATAGGACCACCTGGCTTCCAGATTGTGTTAATTGCTGTATTGTTTATTGAACAATAATGAAAGTGAATAGATGCCTACTTGTTCTGTCAACCCTGTGATGGAAAGGACACTGCCATGGTGACCCTGTTATCATATTAGTGTTTTTAATATTTGGATACTCTTTTCCCTAAGGCAGAAAGATATGAGATGGTGTAGTGGCAGTTTGGAAGGCCATTGTATTTCAAGGAGTTTAGTGACATATTTTGATTTCTCCTTCATATTAAGAACATTCTAGAAGTTTAGAGTTCATGCTGAGGCAACCTGCTTGTTTTTCATTCTTTATTGGTAAATAAAGGAAGTGGGAGGGGGAGTCTTCACACAGCTGTAGATAGTTTAGATTACCACAGGCTTATCACAATGTTCTCAGAACCCTTGTCCCAGAGTTATGCACTATCTAATCAAGGTCAAATCCTGCAGGCTCATTACTATGGAAACAGGGTTGTGATGTTTGGTGCCAGGCCTTAATAAGGTCATTTGAGCTTTGGAACAGACTTGAGTGCTCAGCATAGTGCAGAACCTGACCTTTGTGGTCTCTCCACTGTTGTCGCTGGGGCTCCCAACAGCTGGTAAGAGCATCTTGCTTGGTACGCTATGCTTTTATGTCTCTGTTTACACCTGCCTGCTAAAGTTATTATAAACTTAAAAGCTCTTCACCTAGTTCTGTATTGATAGTCTCTGTCACTGCCTAACACTTGTCAAAACAGATATTTTCTCATTTACTACAAGGAAAAAAAATTGTCATCTTCAAAATGTGAGACCTATAAAATTGACATAGATGAGACCCATTTGAGATTTTTTTCTTATGAGTGAAAGAAACAGTTCCTCTGTAAAGCAGTGCCTTCTCTTATCTGCTCTATTTAATCCTGGCATTTGTGTCCTTAATTGTTCCTTGTATATTTCCCCATTGAGAAATTCACTAGATCTGACCACAGTGGCTTTTTCTTTACTATGTCACTTATTGAGATGTTCAGCTTTAAAAGTTGACTAAATAAATAAAAATAAATAGTTTCACTGCAAGAGAACTCTGCAAGGTGTATAATGCAAAACTTTTTGTTAGCAAAAAATACATGGAAGTGACAAGGAATCTCTTAAGAAGCTATCCATCCTGAATTTTTCATGGACACATGTGATTTAAATGTTCTATAGAGATAAATGCCAGTATAATAAAACAGTATTGTGCATTGAGTTCTTATTGAGATCATTTTGGTAAGCATATGCTAAAAGTGCAGGAGAAAATCGTCCAATGTTTACACAATATTGCAAATTGTTTATGACAAGGATATAACTAGAAGGTCTGCTTTTTAATATATGTAGTATTGTTTCCTGGTTGGAAATAATTACCTCAAATAACAGCTGGTCAAATACATAGAATTATTGTGCTTGGAGCCATGCATAATATAGTCTGCATGGAATTAAGAATGTTTATTGTTTTATTGTGTCTCCTTTTAACAATGTATTTAGATGCCCATCTCACAACACAGTGTCTCTTAAGTGTATTAGAGGATTAAGACTTAAGCAAAAACACCTTATACAAAAAATATAAATAATAACCAGAAGTAACCTACGTGTGAGATCTAAGAACATCCTAGGACTGGACTCAAATAAATCAACCAATAGAGTTGACTTAACCTTCTAGCCCAAAGGCGGGGGGGGGGGGATCAACCTGCTCCGTAGTTCTTTACAAAAGGCTACAGGGACATCTGGATTTACAGGTACATGCAGTTTTATAGGGCCGCTGTTAAATATTCACTGAATCTGGTAGCTTTGTTCCAAAGATTCTATGTTGCATCTTCAAATTTTAGCAAAGGGATGGCTGGGTGGGAAGTGAAGCTTTGCAGTACTATAAAGATAAGTCTAGGGGGCAATGCTCATCTCAGTTTTTTAGCCGAGGGAGCCAGTATTGTCCGAAGATGCTTCTGAGTCATGTGGCCAGCATGACTGTATGCCAAGAGGCACGGGATGCTGTTACTTTCCCACTGAAGTGGTACCTATTTCTTGACTCGCGTTTGCATGCTTTCAAACTGCTAGGTTGGCAGGAGGTGGGCGGGAGCTCACCCTGCTGTGCAGTACTTGGATGGTGAACCTGGGCTGTCAACTTTCCAGCTGACCACTGAGCAATCATGTCACTTTTGCAGTACTATAAAGAAGTAGAAAATCAAGAGGGGCATGCTTAGTTTGATAGCAACCAAAAGCATCTCACTGGGAGATATCAGGGTTAATTGGAGTGATGAGCTTCTAGGAGGGGGAAGGGAAAATGGAGGATGAGGGGGGAAATTACTTAATGAACCATTATTGGATCAACCACAAGATAATTTTAAATATGGCTGTTGTTGACCAGTAGAGAACATAGGAGCTGCTGGAAGGGTAGGGATGTGCCAGGCCTTCTAGTCAACTGGACTTGGAGTGGTCACTAGATCAGAAAGAAGTGCTACAAACAAACCATTCCCTTGCAAGGGCTGAAGAAGGCTTAGAATGGAAGGCAGCGGTTCTGAACTAGCATTTTAAAATATGGGCGATGGGTGCATTTGTGATTGGCTAGAAGTAGGTGGAGGATGACATCATCTATTCTTGCACACAAAAAGAAATGAATGGCCTGTTCTGACCGTGGAGCAAGCAGAAAGTATAGATCTGCCCTTCGTTTTTCCTATTCAAATTCAGCACACAGAATAACCTCCTAATTTCCGCCTTGTAAGAGCCATCTCATTAGATATACACATTTCAGCTTTAAAAATGTTATCAGGGAAATAAACTACCGATCAGACCATTTGTGCTACAACTATGAGTCATAAAAAGCATAATACATTTGGGGCAGCTAGCATAAACAAATTACACAGAGGATGCCATCCCCAGTGTGACAGCACATTTCTCTTGTTCTAAGCAAATAAAGCATTTTTGCTCTTCACACCTGCCTAAGTAGAAGCCAAAAAAAGCAATAGTGAAGAGGTCAGAGTCAAACCAGAGCTGGAAATCAAATGAAGCCCATAAGTCCTATTTCGGTTTTGGCTAAATGTATTTATTGAGGCAATGCTTTGCACCTACAAAGGGATGATGAACACAATCACTTCAGAGGTATGTGAGTGGGGTGGGTATACTGTGATCCTTGTGTATTGTATCCTACAGAGATCAGGACTAGATGGAATGTACTGTAAATAAATGACAGTCTGCAGAAAAACTAATAGGTTGACCCTAGATTAGCATACAGTTAAAAAACATCAATCCGTAATTTTAATTTCCCATCCTTGGATCATGATGATGATACATCATTTTAGAATTCTGTGTTTTGGGAAATTTTAGCAGTTATTGGGATTTCTGTAGAAGATACCATTGATAAGATACGAAATATTTCATCAGGCTGTGGCAGGAGATTAGATAAGAACCAGGGTTATTCTATTATCTCTGCTGAAAAACTAGCTGTATCAGATTCTTGTTCAGCTAAGGAAAGGTTTGTAATCACTTTTTTCTTATTACAAGTACCTAAGCTCATTTCCCCCCATCCTTTAGCAACGTTTTTTCCTCCCTTTTGCTTCATGCCTTCAGACTATCTTGCAATCAGGATTGTATATAAATTAATCTGGGAACCTTTTTCTCTGACGAACAAGTTAAATAAATAAATGCTGGAAATCAGAAATACGAATATAATTTTTTAAAAAATAATTCATACTTTGGTTATTCCAGTATCCTTTAAGCCTCACTGTTTCTTAGAAAAAAGAATCTACTAATCCAGGTTTACACTGCCTTTTAGGTACCCTGGATGCTAATCAACAAAAATACCATGCCCCATTTTTAACACAAGGGTGGATACTAAAAGAAAAAAATACCCCTCTTAATATATGTGTAGAAGCCATTAACATTTTTGCTCATTGAACAAATATTTTGAAATATTCTCATCTTCGCAGGAAACTCTTGCAGGAACTGCTTACATAGCAACAATGTCTGCATCACATTCTTACAAAGTAAGAAATGGCTTACTTTGTGGTGATCCACATGCTTTGCTATAACCAAATTTAGAGACATCAGTTATAGTTTTTTTTATAATTGCCAAACAAACCTGATTAGCAAATTGGATTACCTACCACCATTTCTGGCCATCCAAATTTGACTTTTTAAAAATATTTTTTTCAATTTTATTTTTTATTCAAAAGCTAAAATACGATTTAACTCTTTATTATCAGTTACTCTACTCTAAACTAACAATTCTTGAAGACAAGTGATCTTCAAGAGTGACCTGAAGCGAGAAATGTTGGTAATTGTCACATAAAATATTTGAATGGTATCGAACTGCACACTCCTGATCCACCTGCAGTAAAATCTTTAAAAGATAACATGTTTGACTCTAGTCTTCTTCAACCTTGTGTTCTCCAGGGCATTCCAGCTTTTAATATTTTGGGCCAGTTTGGACAACAGTTGTTTTAAAAGCTGGGGAAGAAATCTTATATTGGTAGGCATTGGCAATAAGATGTTTGAAACCTATATCTGACTTCGGATTTTTCCTTTTTATCAATAAAGGAGAATATTTGTAGCTCAGGGTTGAAGTAAAGGGTCTTTGGTGCTCTCTGATCTTGCTTGTTTTCTTGCAGATGTTTCATTACTCAATCAAGGTAACATCATCAGTGCTAGGAAGAAGTGGAATTTGCTCTTGGTTTATATTTTAGTGGTTTGCCCTGGGGTGGTCTTGGCAGTTATTCCAGTGGGCTGTTTACTGTTGGCTTGTTTGGCAGTTCCTTGATTGGGGTATTGTTTACTTGATTGATGGTCTGATGTTAATCTTGGAGTTAATCTGTGCTCATTTGGGTGCTAATTGTTGGTAGGGAGGCTCTTTGATCCCTTTTGTTTTGTTCCCTTTTTGGCTTGTTGATTGTCTCTTTTGCATAGTATATAGATATTGTTTAGCCATCAATAGACACATAGACATAAAGAGTTAAGAAATGAAAATGTATGTTAATTATGTCATCAAGAGATGTTCCCCAGCAAGATCTTTACTGCTCACTCACCTTGCCTAATTCACATTCCTGCAAGATCCAAATAGCATGCTCTTTTGGGTGTGATATATGTAGTTCCTAAGAATTAACAGCAAACTGATGATGCATAATCAGTCAAAATATTCTACCTCATGAACGCCCACAATCCTTGTTACTTACAAGAAAGTAAGCAGACACTTACTCTCCATTCGATAAGCTTCCACTCATACTTCTTGTCCTGCTCTCTGGTGACGTAGAGCAGAGGTTTTTAAACTTTTTCAAGCTGCAGACCACAAAACATGTCCTTGCTACCCCATTCTCCATTCCCCCATTTCCCCCATTCCCACAAATTCAACTAATTACTAATCCACAATTTATGTATATTACTTTTTCCAAATTTTTCTTGACCTGCCTGCGGGATCCCTTGGCAACTTGCCATGGACCCCAAGGGGTCCACGGACCACAGTTTGAAAACCTCTGACCTAGAGAACAGGTCAATTCCCTCTTTGTGAAAGTCCCTCAAGTACTGGAAAACAGTTTTCATGTCCTCCCTGATCTTTCTCTTTGATGGGCTAGATATACCTAGATCCCTCAACAGTTCATCATATAATTTAGCCTCCATATCCTTTATCTGTTGCTCTTCTTGGCTCACTTTCCAGGGTCTCAATATCTTTTTTGCACCAAGGTGACCAGAACTGGATACAGCTTTTCAAGCGTGGTCTCAGCAGTGCAGTGTAAAGCAGTACTATCACTTCTAGTTATCTATCTCTGTATTGATGCATTTTAGGACTGCACTGGGTTTTGTGGCAGCTGCAGCACACTGCTGACTTCTACTTAAGTGATGGTCTACTAGGACACCTAGCTTCCTCTCACAGTTACCACTTTTGAGTCGGGCGCCACCTATTCTATGCATTTGGTTTTTCCGGCCTAAGTGAAGGACCTTATTTTTCTCCCCACTGAATTGCATTTTGTTCGTTGGGGCCCAGTGTTCAAGTCTGTCGGGGTCCTTCTGGATATTGAGCCTATCTTCTAAAGTATTAGCTATTCCTTCCACCTTGGTGTCATCTGCAAATTTGATGAGTTTCCCTTCCATTCTCTCACCTAGATCATTTATTAAGATGTTGAAGGGTACTGGATCTAAAACCGAACCTTGTGGTATCCCACTGCATGTTTTCCTCCATGTAGATGTAGTTTCATTGAGGACTATTTGGTGAGTGCGGATAATCAGCCAATTGCAAGTCCATCTAGTGTTGGTACCGTCTATTCCATATTGTTCTTTCTTACCATGAAGTAGGTTGTGGTTTACTTTATCAAATGTGTTGAAGAAATCTAAGTATATGATGTACACGACATTTTGTTGGTTCACTATTTTGGTTACTTTGTCAAAAAATGCTACAAGGTTTGTCCGGCGTGGTCTATTTTTAACGAAAACTCATTCAGGTTTCTAGTAATCACATTGTTTATTTCTAGGTACGCACAAATCTATCGCTTGATTATCTTTTCCAGAATTTTCCCAGGTATTGATATTAAGCTGATTGACCTATAATTTCCTGGATCCATTTCCCCTACCTTTTGTAGACTGGAATCACATTGGCACTTTTTAAGCCCTCTGGTATTTCCCCTGTGTGATATGAACCTTGAAAGATTACATTCAGTGTCTCTGAAATTACGGGTACATCTGCCAGTCTTTCAAAATTCTGGAGTGTAAGCCTCCTGGGTGATTTGTACTCATCCAGCATGGATAGGTATTTTTTTTTTACTAATTCCTTGCCTGTTTTTACTTGTATACCTGTTCTATCTCGATCTGGGTTGCTTTTGATAGGCTGGGCTGTTTCTTCCTTTTGCATAACAGGCAGAGGTTTCTAGTTTTTATCTATTTCTTTTTCCCTCTGACTTGCTGCAAACTATCACTTTGTGGTAGAAGTGTCACCAATTACATGGAACAGATTTCTAGGCAACAGAGCCGGTTGAAGGGAAAAATAGCGAAGATATTTCCTTTTTGCTGACCTGGGAGATGAACAGTCCAACTTATGTTCTTCTCGACATCATCCTAGATCCAATCCAAGTATTTTCATAAATGACAACATATACAAGACATTTAGTGTTATCAAATATTCCAGTTATAAATTATCAGTGTAACTAGAACGTGTTTGTATATTGAAACAACTAAGAGGTATATGATATTGATATATTTTTTATTCTTCTGAGTAACTTAGGAAATGATTGAGAAATTTAAAGTTATGACAGGAAGAGTCTGTTGTACTGTCTGGGCATTGACTTCTGTGTCTTATTTTGTCTCCTTTCTTTTTCATCTGCATAATCTACAGTGGAAGAGACCACACGGAGGTTTTTGTTGGAGAGTCATCAATATGTCTATTCCAAAAATGTCATTTATCAGCCTGTCTCTGTCTATATACCTAGTCACGGGGATGAAATGGAGAATTAGATCAGGTGTGTATATATAAGTATGGGATGACTAAAAGGCTTAAACCTAGATAAACAGAATTACTGTGAATGTAGAAATCCACTGCTGTGAATTGAAGGGTGAGATTTTTGCCAGACAGGGTGACTTTCTAGGAAAAGTACTATTCATAACAACAAATCATGTTGGTTACAAGGAATACATTTTAAAGTCCCTGGTTGACCAGTCAGATCTTTACCTAGGAAAAAAAAAGAGATTGCCACAACAATTAACCCTAATCTGATGATACACATACTAATCTACTATACTACATTTTTCATATTCCTTTTCCTCAGAGATGCTGGAAGTCTTCCATTCTTCACTTGTATGCTTTTGTCTCATAAGAGATTCAGTCTCAGTTATGAAATTTCAAATTCTGCTACAGTCATTTCAGTTTTAATATGGTAAACCTCCTATGCATCTTTTCAGGATGTCAACTCATACTTTACTCTTGGGATCAATTTTCACCAATGCTGTTCAGCCTATCTGTAGTACTTCTTGTTTTTTTATTGAACCTTGCATATTTAAGCAAAGCATTAAGATGCACAATACAGATAATTTATGAGTGAGGTTTAAAGTTTCTGCACTGAATACATAACCTATTTTGGAAAACAAATAAGGCCCCATTCACAACAAAGACAAATGATTATCAGGAATTATAACAATCAAATATTTCAAATGTAGTGTTTCACTGATCCTTTTTGGAAATGAAATCCAGAGGTGATTCACTTTCATCCTGAGCAATCAAGAACCTACCAAGATCTGAATGAGAAGTGTAATACAAATGCTGATAATGCTGGCTGTTACAAGCAAAACAGCCTATTTGAATAAAATAAAATAGCCTTCAGCTTGGTGCTTTCCAATCTTTTCATCTCCCTTTTCAATGGCCACAATTAAGGTTACTCAATAAATCTGGATGGGATCAAACTATTTTAAAAAAATGATTCTAAAATGATAGTGAAAATGGCAAAGCACAACCCCTTCACACAATCTGATACCCTCCAGAGAGGTTGGACAGCAGCCAGCAGAGAAATGGAATTGGATCAGCCACTTTGTGTTGCTATTGTGGCTTGTTAGTTTATACCCGATTCATTTTCCAAAGTAGAAAAAACAACAACGAAGCATTCAGGTACAACAATCCACTGGATACTCTTTAAAATGTACTAATTTCTTAACGGTACTTAATTGGATCCACTCTGCTATGAGTACTTAGTGGGCTAGTAAGTAAGGATGGAATTTCAATGCTTCTCTTAACTTTGACAGCACATCTTCAGGCAGCCCAATACTGTATTTGATCTCACTAAAGAATGAGCCCTAAATATAAATATAAGCCGGTTCTGGAAATCAAATGCTTAAACTGGAAAGATCCCTGACTCCTTGTCATTTCAGAAAGAGGAAGTAAATAGCTCTGAGGCACTCGGCATGTTCTCCGAGGCACTCTTATTGCCGGCTCGTTTTAAAGTTTATAAGGGAGCCCAGCTGGGTTAAGTCGAGAGAAGGTAAGTCAGGAGAGACACGGGTCTTGAGGAAAACCGGCCAGTCCCTCATCGCTATCCCAGCTCCCGCCTCTTCGGTTCTTTCCAAGCTGTCCTCTCACACTGCAAATACCACGGACAGTTCCCGGTGTTGCCGGCGGATCGTGGCGGGAAGGAGCGTGGCGGGCAGCCTCCTTACCTCGCCCGGGTTCCGAGAAAGTTTGGTGGGAGCGGACCGCGGCGCGCTCCTCTTACCTGGGGCGCAGGCGATGGAGCCGCTCCTTGGCCGCAGCGGGGAAGAGCCGAGATCAAGCGAGGCGGCGGCGGCTTGGCGGTTCAGCCGGGGTCGAGCCGAAGAGGCGTCTGGCCGAGGCGAGCGTGTGTCCAGCCTAGCAACACATTCGCAGCAGCTCCTCCGCGCCCGTGAAGGAGACGGCGGCCAGGGCGGAGCTACGGCGCTTCGCCCCCGCTCTCTTTCCTCCGCGGGAGAAATAAGCAGGGCCTTTCTGGGGCCAGCATCGTCCTTTTTCCTCACAGGGATCGTGGTCCCACCGCAAAATGAACCCACGGCTAGTCTGTTTCAGCTGAGTTGCGCTTCCTTTCTGATTTAAGGCAGGCTGAGTAATCCCCACTCTCAGATGTAATCCGGGCATCCCTGGCCTGCTGTCCGTCAGTCTGCCTGCCTGTCCATCCATCTCTCCGACTATTTTATTTATGATCTATTTTTAAAAAATTTGTTTGATTGATTTATGTGCTGCCCATCTCCTCTAGAGGGGACTGTCGGACTAGTAATCTCTCTCCTCCATCCCACCTAGCTCCACTATGCAGGAAACAAACAGGTCAGCTGTCAAAAGTGTTTCCCCCAAAATAAGACTGGGTCTTTTATTAATGTTTGCTCCAAAAGACGCATTAGGGTTCATTTTCCAGTAAGGTCTTATTTTTGAGGAAAGACGGTACTAAATGCATCCAATGATCTTAACTGGGGTTTGTTTTGGGGGTAGGGTTTATATTACCAGCATCCTGAACAATCAGGCTAGGGCTTATTTTCTGGTTAGGTCTTATTTTGGGGGAAACGGTAGAAATACATCTCACACACACACAGTTTCTCTTGCCCCTTTTTAGTGCCACCTGAGTGAATTTAAGGCCCGGATCCTCAGGTTTGCTGGGCTGCCAAATTTGAGGGAGTGTAGAATCCAGTTCAGCCTGGATTCCAGCAACAGGAATTTGGGGTGTGCTGCACTCAGCCAAGAAGTAGCGGATTTTTGTCTCTTATAGGTTACTAAGTGTCCTGATGCTAGTTAGGGGAAATTGCTTCAAAGACATCTTGCCCTGCACAGGGCAGTAAAACTGATGTGCAGTTCCACTAATGCCCATTCAAGTCACAATCCACATTTAATAGGAGTGATTAGGGTCTTTCCACATAAACAGAGATCAGAAAAGCAATGTATTACATAAGGCACTCTTTCCCCTCACAATCAGCTGCCACACATCTGACAACCATGCAAATAGGGATGCCCTACCTACCTCTGGATGTGGCACATTCTGATTTTGGTTTTACGAATGTCACATCAGAACACAATTATGGAATAAGGTTCTATCGGTTTTCCACATTTCCAATTATTTCACGTGGATTTAATTTTTTTTACACTGATCCATACTTTTTACATAGTTGAAAAAAACCCAGTTTGAAGCGGATGCAAAGAGCATGGATATTCCCATTAGCCCCCTGAGATGTAAAACCTAAGATAAAGGCTTCTAAAAACCAGAGGATGTGACTTTTCAAGTGAGGGGAGTGTATAGTGTGTGTAAATGAATACACACACATATAAAATATACAAACATAATGCCTCCATCATGCATCATATTCATGTATGATGCTTTTTCTTTATTGCAAATATAGTTAAAGAAATCTACTAATCTGAGTGATTTGGGATCGCTCAGAGCAAATACAGTATTTCCAATGTTTCAGCAAGGATTTCTAATATACTCATTTAACAACGAATACGGTTTAAAACTTTCCCCATCCAAATTAGGTTGCAGAGAATGCTTGACCCAAAAGTAGTACAGATAGTCCTTGAGTTACAACCATTCATTTAGTGCAGAGGTCTCCAACCTTGGTAACTTTAGGACTTGTGAACTTCAACTCCCACCAAAATTCCTCAGCCAGCAAATACTGTATTTGCTCTGAGCGATCCCAAATCACTGATTAGTAGATATAACGGTAACAAAAATGCCTTAAAGTGGGACAAAGCTCACTTAACAACTGCCTTGCTTAGCAACAGAAATTTCAGGCTCAGTTGTGGTCGCAACTACCTGTAGGTTTTTTTTGTGTGTAAAAGGACATCTCAGCTGTTTTTTTGTACTCACAAAGTGCTCAGAATCTGTTTCCTTACTTGAAGTTCTAGATCTGGATGATACTCTCATGAAAATCAAAGTAGATGAAACAAATCAGGAAAAGATCCATGTTGTATTGAATTAATAAATGAACTTATTTGATATTTGAGACCCAGAAAATAGATTTGCTGCTTAAAATGTATACAGCAATTGCCATGTTTAAGATTGATTGCGCCCTCTGGTGGCAAATAAGAGTTTTCTAGACCTGAATGGCTCTGAACCAAAACTGTTTCAAAGCCCATTTCCATCTTTAGAAGTTCCTGGTGCGAATCTCAGCTCCCAAAAGTACTTGCATGGCATGCTTAACCATGGTTAACTTGATATAAACCACGGTTAAACAAATCTATCGTTTGTTATATTAAGTCAATTTTCTTATAGCACAATGAACCATACATACATTAATCAACACTCTAGGTTAAAATATGTCTGGCTGATTTATGGTTCAGTGGTCCATACTTTTCTTTTCAGGCCTATCGTTAAAGTTGACTAACCAGGTTGTTTTTCAGTGCTGGCCTACATATGAGAATTTTATTTTCTTATGCAGCAGAAAAGGTAGACATACCTCTTTTCTGTAGTAAAACATCATAAAAAGATCAACTCATCATGCATTACCCTTTCAATATCATTCTACTCTCACTATGAGTACGGTTGATCTTCATGACAAGAACTAAAGTTTTAGGCCTGTTCTCCATATGTCATAGAAGAAAAGTCCTTTAATGTTGAGAATTTTGTATTAGCAACTTCACTATTGAACAGAAAACTATTTATAAGCTACAGATATGACTAGGGAAACCTTTAAGGCAATAAAAAATAGGCACGCCCCTGTAGTATAACTCCTATGCAGAAAAGAATTTCTTATCAAAATGAAAGGAAAAATAAAACAAAAATTAAATATAAAATTTATTGTTCATTGTCCACCAGTACAAAAATACAGTATAGCATGCTGAAATAAGGCAGCCATCATAACATTCAGTGAAAGATTTTTTTTCTTCCATTAATGAAAAACTTGAAAGATGAGTGCACAAATACATAAAGGCAAAGTTTATATAAATCAACCAAATAGAGTAACAGGCAATTATATCAGGAAAAAATACACATAATCATGTAATTAGTATGTTTCATTCTATTCCTGGAGCAAGCAGGAAAATGAGGCTATACATACCACAATCCTAACATAGGTGGGAATAAATCCTATGGAATACTCTTGTACTAATACTAATTAGTACTTGGAAATACTCAATACTCTTACTTCTTAGTAGGCATGCAGAGGATTGCATTGTCTCTATAACAGATTTATCTGTTTAATCAATTTAGGTCCTTGAGACTCATAGATGTGGTTCTAATTTAATCAATTTGGCAATTTACATATGAGCATAATTCTCATAATTTCAGCCAAGATAAATTGTGAGAATTGTATTCTAAATATGTTTAGGATGAGAAATACTGATTTAAGCTCAGGTTAAAGGGGAAAAAAATCCACATATCCTTTTCTCAAAATCTAGTAATATGAACAAGTTTTATTTGTAAGACATTTAAAAAGATCTTTACAATTAATGCCCTCAACATAATCATATATGTGTTCCTATAATTTGGCTTTAAATTCCATTGAAACCTGATTAGTCATGCAGTTAAGGTTGAAGCATGTATTTTTTAAAAAGTATTTAGTTATTTCTCTTCTATAAATATCCATTTCAATGTAAACAAGGGAGGACATTCTGCTTTATTTGAATTCAGTGTGTGAAAATTAGACAGCATTCGGTTTACTATCTACAGTATTTTTTTAGAGCACCAACATTTTTATATGAAAAAATTAGGATCACATTTAAACTTAGATGCTGACCCTATAGAAAACAGATCTTCATGGCATTACAATTCATCTCCAATATGTTTTTTCTTGAAGGCATCTCCTGTTAGCTTCTCTTGAGCAACCTTCATCCCTTGGATGACTGCAATATTAAAACACAAGATATTATTTATTTATTTATTTATTTTCCCTCTCCATAGACTCAGGGCGGCTTACAATAAACAATATTGTACTCAGTTCTATTCAATTAAAATAATTGAACAGTTATATTTTTATAAGCCGTTGTAGAAAATCTGCACATAAATATGAGCGATATTTAAAGTAGCAATTTCATCTTCATAATGTATTTCTATCATGTTTCTTATGCAAATCTTTTTCTTGATGACTTGTTTTTTTTCTGTCAACTTTTTCCCAGACTGAAAGTCCTCGATTTATTCCTGAAAATGTCTTTTACAGTTGCATTCGTTTATTAAATTCAGACCCAGTCTTTTATTTCATACAACTCAAATACCATATATATTTCCCTCCTATTAAAAAAAAATCAATTTACTGCTTTGCTGAACTGTAGAAGAGATCCTATGTACCCAAACACCCTTTTCTGATGTCCGCTTCTGGCTGAAACTTTTCATGGTGCAGCATTAGGTGCCATAATTAATATTCATAAATGGCATTTTAAGGATGTCAAGCTGAGGAGTCCTGGAATGACTCCTGAACATGCCTCCAGGACAGTTGAATGCCAACTGTCAAAATATTTGTTCCAGGCATTTCTTTCCTTAAGAAATTTTGAACCTTTAGTTTAATTTCCTCAGAATACAAACTCTGATCTCTCTGCCCCCCATCAGAAGTCAATTTAATTTGGCACTACAGTTCAAGTCTCCTTTACCAAAACTCAATTTAGATGCAATTCATATATACCTTGATCAGCACTAGTATAAAAATATTTGTAGTTGGGATTTCCTTTCTCATTTGTGATCTCTGGGTGGATCTTTCCACTGGGATCTGGGTAAAAGGAGAGATCAGTGCAAGAGATGACTACAATCTGAAAGGCATTCTTTTATCTTTCAAACCAAATTGTTGAACAACCACATTTATGTCATACCCATGAAAAGAATTCTAGGAATGTAACTTCCATCAGGGCTAAAAGTTTCATCCTTAGGTTCGTCTTCATCCTGTAAATAAAATATAAAGTTAAAAAAAATAGATTTATTTCTTCATGAATTCTCCTTAACAACCTACTGTATATCAAAATCAGATAGGCCATTATAATATCGTGTTTCTCCGAAGAAATCCTCCAAAAATAAGACTTACTCACATTTTTGCCTCTCGAAGGAAGATAAGGCATCCCCCGAAAATAATATTTTCGGGGGATGCCTTAATTTCCAGGAAACATGGTAGATCGCCCACCCTGACCCCCAAATAACACCCCCCCCGGGAGGCTCCTTACCTGATTGCGCGGGGTGCAGAGAAATGGGGTGGGCTGAAAACTGCAGCGCTCCGAGTACGCGCGTTTGCAGCCAACCAGGAGGTTCGGAATCCGCACGTTTGCCAGCTACCTGAAGCGCTTCCAAAGCGCTTCTCAGTTGTTTCTCAGGTGTCTGCAAGTGCGCAAATTCGGAGGGCTCTAGGTTTCAGCCCAGTCTGCAGAGAAATAGGGTGGGCTGAAACCTAGAGCCCGCTG